>OMLF01026552.1:0-14373 GCA_900302615.1 Holocentrus rufus | reverse complement strand
AAAAAAAAAAACCCATTAAAAAAAAAAAAAAAAAAAAAAAAGATAGTATAAATGAAATAGTTCGAGGCAGGGCAGCCAACCAAAGCTATTCAGTGGAAGGGAAAACAGGAATATGGTATGTGCATGCAAAGGTCTTATACAGCCGCAAGGTACCTTGAGCCAAACTGAATGTTCCAGGTCATTATATGTGTTGGACTGGGCTGTGCAGGGGAACCAGGCATCAGCGGGGGGCCTCTCGCTCACCTCCAGGTGCTGGGACCTGCAGAACTTGAGCACAGAAGAAGGGAAATATAAAACGGTAACCATAGAATAAATAACACAAAATGATATCTGGCAGTCTAGACTCAGAGGCCACTTTATAGGTACACCTAACCAGCACTGGGTAGGCTCCTCTTTAAAGGAATACTCCAACGTTTTGGGCAAAATACCCCTTTTTCTGACTTACCCAGACCCGGCAAAAAATACAAATAAATAGGCAGAGTAGAGGTAGCTCGCGACTTGTTTTATTGTTTGAAAGTAGCTCTCATTCTAAAAAAGGTTGGAGACCCCTGATTTACACAATGTATCATGTGTATTAGAAATACACCTCTTGAAATTAAAAAAAAAAAAACAAAAAAAACAACAAGGGTCATTTTAGGGGGAGTTAGATTGTTGGAACTATATCCACTGTTATAGTTCCTACTGTCTATTGTTCCTACCATCCAACTTCTCCTTCTCATTGTTTGTTTTTGTTTTGTTTTTTTCGTTTTTTTTAGGCATGTGTTTCAAATAAACATGATACATTGCTCAAATAAGAAAACTTTGGTATTTCTGTAAGGTTTATTTTTTAACTTTGATGGAGCGAGGCTCATGACTCCTGTAGTTAAGTCTTTATGCTAAGCTAACACGAAATGCTGACCATCGGAACGGAAGCAGTGGACTTACAGAGATGAAAATGGTATTGCACATCTTGTCTCAGTCTTGCTTAGCTGGAAAGGGTTTCTTTCTTTACAATGTCTTAAAATGCAAATAGTGTCTATGAGTAACGCGGAAGAACTGAGAGAAATACTGGATGTGTTCCCATAAAAACTGTGAATAAAAACAGCTGCCTATGAAATCTTTAACCATGAGCACGACCTAACCCTATCCTTAACCACAGTTCTAACAGCCTACACCCAACCCTACACTTCTTTCACTTGCCTAAACGTAACCATGAGGAAATCAATGCATGTTACAGGAACACAATATTTCTGTCTCTGTTCGTGTGTTTTCAGAAGACTCTAAATTCTTTGATGTGTGGCTTCAGCATTGTGCCAAAACCTTCCACCTTGATCTCAGCCCATGCTGACTTGATGGAGACATCACTAATTTATTTGTTTTGACTGTTGCACTTGGTGAACTTTTGACACTGTAGCATAGAGGAGGTCGGCCATTTCTTAGATGCTTCAGCTGATGTGCCTGATACCACAAATCAACCCGCATTCAAATTGGCTTAAACCATGTGTCTTGTCCATTCTAATATTTAGTCAAACAGTAAATGAACGCTCAACCCTGTCTGCATGCTTTATACTCATGGTTTATTTGTATTTTACTTGCTATCTCGTGGACTGAGCTAGTTTTGTACCTATTCAAGTGGCAAATGGCTGTAATAAACAATAAACATACAGTTAACTGCTGAGGAAGTGAATGAAGTCAGATTGAAGCCAACACACTTTTTTAACTGTGACAGAAATTGGCAGATCAGCCATATATGGACCTGAGAAGTCTTTTGTGGTTTCTCAACATTTAATGGGAGAAATCAAACCTAAAAAAAAAAACAAAAAAAAAAAAAAAAACATTGATGTACCTAAATTGCAAGTATGCAAGGTATGATCAAAGTTGCTGTGCTGTCAAAGAAAGCTCTGCCAAAAGTTCCTCCAAAATTACGTCAGACTTTTTAGACGCTCCCAGCGCAGTTCAATGATGCATTTAGAATAACAGGAAATACAGCAATGTACTACACTACATTCACCCCATGCTGAATATTTGGTGAGTGCAGTTATAAATATTTAGAAACTCAGAATGATAAAAAATAATTAGATTTGTTCAGCATAGGGATTTTGTGTTTCATTTCAACTTAAAATAATAGTCTGGCAGCATTGCCTGAAAACAAATTTGTCATTGTCAAAATGTTACGAAATATTTGAAATTGTAATTTTATATGGGAGCTGCAAAACTGGGCCTGTGATCATAAGCAGATAACCATAGTTCAGTCAGGACACATTGATATGAATAAGTTATTATTTGTCATGAAACAGCAATAAATTTGGTTGTGGAGCAGATTTGCCTTTTATGGTCTGCTGTTGCACATTCATCAGACTTAGCTAAGTACATAAACCCCATACAGTACATAAAAGCAGACCTAAACAGGTGGAGCACAAGAGGGGTTGGGTGAACAAAAGCCGCAAGAGTCTCATTACAGCAGCAGAACAGCAGCAAGATGCCAGCTGCCACCGAGGGCTTAACAGTGAGTAGGTACATGTCATTTAAAAGGCATGACATTCAGGTGTGTGTTGATTGGTTCGCATGAGCTGCTGAGTTCATCCAATCAGGTGAAGTCACCTGGCTGAACTTGCACTGCTCATTAAGGATACAGGATGTTAGCATCACAGAGGCTGTGCCAAATGCTGGGCTTTTGTGCCAAAAAACATGGCTTTGGTTATTCTGCTTTGCTTCATTACAGGAATACTCAGTTTTGGGCAAAATACCCTTTTTCCAACTTATCCAGACTGAGATAAGATGTTTGATACCATTTTTACCTCTGTATGTCCACTGCTTCAGTTCCGATGGTTAGCATTTCTTATTAGCTTAGCATAAAGACTTGAAGTCCACAGGTGTTATTAGCCTAGCTCTGTCAAAGTGAAAAAATAAATCTTACCGCAACTCTGAAGCTGTCTTATTTACACAGTGTCTGAAGTCGGAAAAAGGGTTTTTTTTTAATCCAAAACAAATGCAAATTTATGTAGCAGGGTGATGCCAAATCCAATCAGATTATCAGTGCTAAAGTAACTTTGACAAAAAATAAATCTGTGCAAGATGTTCACTGTGATGAATCAAGCAAGTTTCAAAAAAGGCAACTTTCTTTATGATTACCGCAAAATATATAAATGAACAAATAAATTAAAAGGAATTTCATAATGGAGAGAGCGAGCACTCTGTAAACATATTTAACCTTTACCATGGCTGCTTCTAGTTAACTGCTGCGAATGCAATAGCTTCTACAAGACAGCTAGTGCATGCTAGCTGTCTAGATGTTGTGAGCAGATAGTATGGTTAGCTAGCTAACAAGCTGATGTATCTTATACAGAATTATCAGGTCCTATTCAAAAACTGTGCAGAAACTCAACCCTGTGGAAAAAGCAAAGAATGCGACCAGCTGCTCATAGCTATTGCAGCCCAGGTGTGCTACATCACCTGAGAGTCCTTCTGCATGCGTGCTCTGCAGTTCATACGTTATACCTTGGCGAGTGATGGCTCCCCGGTGGCAGCTTGGGCAGGGCATCGATTGGGGTCCTGGTGAGAAGCCCTGGCAGTGGATGCCCACTGGTCCGTGTAGCCCAGTGGAGTGAAGTAACCACAGTCCTGAACGCTGGAGCCGCGCTCAAACTCCTCACACACACCGTCACCGTCAAATACATAACACTGACTGGGTTCACCTAGGGAGATGGAGAGGAGGAGAGAGGAGAATTTATTAAAGAATTTAAGGCCTGGTTTCCTTATCTGGCAGGGTAGACAGTCAGCCCCCACTGGTAAACTTCCATCCAAACCACATACTATTAGATTGTCAATGAACCCAACCATAAAAATTGATTCTGTATTTTTGTTGGCCACTTGTAATGTTCGCTGTCAACTTATGTGCCTATCCGGATATCTGGCTATCTCCGCTGTCAACAGACTGTAAAATGGTAACAACTGAACTTTGACTTCATTTAACAATTAAATAGAGCAGCAAAAGAACTTTATAGGAAACATGGCTAAGCACCTAGATGAGCAATGTGTATGTCAAAGTCGCCAAATAACAGCAGTATTATGTTATAAGGAAGCCTTTTTGAAAGGTAGCCCATTTCTTAGGATGTCAGTGGCAAATTTCTCATTGATATATTGCTGTCAAATCAGTGATGAAAATCCATTCCAGTGCTCGAAGAAAAAACATAGCTGTGACTGTTACAGCGATTAGTCCCAAAGAGCTGCATTTTGCATTGTCTGGTACAATTTTTTGCATTTTATTGTCAAATCTCAAGAATTCCTTTCTGGTACACTGGCAGATTACACTTAAAAGCAATCAATACAGGAGGAACAAAATGAAATCTGCCAATAGAGGCAGCTCATGGGGATGTATCACCAGAGCAATAACACTTAATTTATTGCCACACATTTTGGTAAAATTCTGCACATAGCATTTTCAAGCAGTCCAGATATGACCTTTCATTGGGTTCGAAGAGTAAAATGATACTGAAGGCCTTGTCAAAGGAGGAGAGGAGAGGAGGCAAATAAAGATTAATGTCACGAGTACAGTCTTAAATGCTATTGCACAAGACCTGTCCAATATTTCAAGGCCTTTACAAGCACGTAGGTGGTAAGGTTTGTGAATCATCTTGGGAATCTTGTAGCGGAATTCGTATGAGCTTATATTGGCAAATCGTCTGTATCCTCTGTCTGCGTGGACTGTGCCGGATCCCTGTCAAAACAACCACTTTTCATCTCTCACAATTTATGATCAATGGAAATCGAGAACATGGCACCTCCAACAACACCCAAACCAAGGTACAAAGGTTGCACTGATGAGGTTTGGGCTTTATGTGAAGGTTTGAGTAGATACAGATCTGTTTCATACCTATATTTTTTATACAATAGATCAACTTCTAAATGACAATACAGCCTGTTTACTAGTGTCGATGAGTAATTTGCATTCACATCATTTTTATGTGTGGACCATATAATCAGAAATTTCAACAGTCCCTCATTTTTCATCCTTTTAAATATTTAGGCATTCCTTTGGCTAACCTAGCTTGAATTTAAATGCTGTCTCCACTAATTTTTTTAACAGATTATTTGACAAAATAATTAAAGTGGCACGTGGTCGATTACCTTACTTGGGCATTTTTCAAGTCTCTGGAGGATGTTTTTGATGCCAGACAAAAATGAATGGCAGCAACTGGCTTCTACAGAAGGTGGGAAAATGATAGCTCACATCTAAAACTACAGAAGACAGTCTATGGACATTGCAAAGAATTATGCAAATGACAGAGGTAACCTAGATGATGAGCACAAACAGAAAGGACTGCCATTGCCTTTTAACATTTTTTAAAGGTCTTGCAAAATAAATTAAGCACATCTGATATAGTATAAACTGCTCAGTCCATTGTCAAATGCATTTTTTGCTTAGATTTTGTTTCATATGCAAGTATGAGGGATCTTGTAGTCTTTAGTATATGACGTGAGCTGAAATATGTCTTGAGATTTTACAAAAATATAATGACAATGAAACACATTAACAATTAAACTCTGATGAAATGAGCCTCTGATTGTGCGTAATTTCGGAATAACGGAATCTGTTCTTTGGCCTTTACCCAGGTCCTTATCCTTATGATGATCCTGGGCTTGATCCGCGATTTCTGATGAAGAAAGGTGCTTTGGAATTTTGAGATTGGCCAAAGTGTGACATGACATTACAAAGCTCGCGGACTACTACTAAGGTAGTAGTTAATATTTATGTTTTAACAAGCGCCAGGGGGCAGAAAACTGGGTCCTTGCTTTGATCTAAGACCTAAGCCATTAGCAATGAATAGTGCACTGGTTACGTTGATAATAATACGGTGCAGCAGTTCAAACGTGAACTGAACAAAATGCTGGTAATGCAGCAACTATTCAAAAAAAAAGGGGCCGAAAACATCAGAGACTTGAGAAGTTTGGCCTCATTAACGCCTGGACAGCTGCAGAAGTCAGTCAGACAGATTAGTCAGTGATGTGCAATTGGCTTCAATTAGTCAATGGAAATATGTTTCTGATAAAAATCAAATTAAGCCTAGACAATTGAATACCATATTGTCATCCCAAGTTCATTTGGCAATGCTGCACTGGACGGACTCTGTGCCAAATACACCGCCCCCACTTTGACAACACCTGTGAAAACGATTGAAACTTCTGATTCCAAGTCTTGTATTGATCATTCTTCACAAAGGAGGACTGATTGACAAACTCTGACTAGGCTATTAAGTCCACCTGCTTGCATAGCAAAACCATATGTAACCTTTATTGAAACAATCAGCTAAATAATTAAAAATTTGTATCTACAATAACATCCTACAAAGGCAGCAGTACTACAGAAACATCAGTAGAATGTTGAAATCTGTGTTAAAGATGAGGGTAAAAGTGGTTGGTGTGTTAATTCTAATAATAGATCTCCTTCAGACACTCCATACACCCAAACACTTGACTTTGGCAGTAAGGCTCCATTTGGCAGCGTATTGTTTGGCTACCAAGCACATACATTTAAGGACTACAGGAGATCCTATAAAACAGAAGCCCAAATACGAAACCAAGAGCGAGCCAGTTCAGCATCGTGAGAGTTAACTGTGTCAGGCAACTGTGGCAAGAAAACCCAAACAAATATTCTGTCTATGACTAAGAAGTCCAACTGAATAATTACTTTTAAGTGTTGCAATTTGTAAAAACCTGTTTTTGCCAAATTGTTTTCCTCGCTAGTCATCGTGACTTTTATTGTAAAACAAGAGATGTAATAGCTTCAGTCACGGCATGGCTGGCCTTGTGGAGGAAGGGGGGATCGGCCTTTGCTTTCTTCCACCCCTGACAAAACAGATTGACTGGCTGATGGAAATTTCAGCCATGCAACAAGCACCCCTAATCCGCGTCCTTACCGCACATTCAATAACAACTAACAAGCTGAAAGTGAAAATAACGCACAACCTAAAAGGAACCAGCCATTTTAAAAAAAGGACTCATCTCGACATTTCCTGAAATCGACCTCAACAATAACTCAGAGTACTACGAAATATTTGTAAAAATGACCAAAAACAAGTTGCATATCATAAAGCCATATTGCTTCAACTTAGTTCATGGCGACTGAGGAACTTTTGGGCGAGCATTCCGCTGCACGGCGGATGAATTTAAAGGCAGTGCAGGAACACCACATACCACAACAGTGGGGCTGATTTCTCATGTCATTGTGGGTAATGCCTGCCCTCATCCGGCCTAAATCTCTCAATGAGAAACAGAGACACATGGAGACACATGGATGTGGTAGGCCTAACAGGCCTGCATTGTGTATAAGGCTATTAGGACAAACGTCAGAGTATAATGTAATATTGGCTGGGTGTGTGTATGTGTGTGTGGGAGTTATTGCATGTGTGAACAGTTCATGACTGTGTGACAAATTTAACGACTCCTTCCCATCCGTAGCGGCACTAAGTGTATAAAAGCATTAATGTTGACACGGGCCATGTTTTGAAGCCTCTCTGCTTTATAACGCCCTCTCTCTCTGGGTTCACTCTCTGCCACATTGCACCGAGGAACTTCTTGACCTAATATTATGGTCAAAAAACACATGTTGACACAGGCAGAGTCTTCAGCCCTCTGCTTACAATTGACTGTTTTGGGTTGACTCCCTTCCACATTGTGTTGCGAGGCTTCTGTTGTGGCCTGTCTGCATGCTTTAGACTGGGCGAGGGTGCAGACACCAAAGTATTGTTGTCCTGTGGTGGAATCAAAAACTATGGGGGCACTCTCTGCGGCTTCTTTGTTTGTCTTTTGCCATGTTATGCTCCATGTTTGTGATACTTCTTACTGCCTTCCTAACCACCTGGCCCAGGGGTAAGCAAGCAAGGCCCTGGTCTCATGGGTTTGTATGAAATTGACTGCACTGTGTTGTTATTCTTTACCAAGTATTTTGACAGCAATGGCAGTTACTGTACGGCTGTAACTGAACAGCTGGACAGCGATGGCCAACATAAACTTCCCCTACGCTGCATCTATCCAGGTTCGGCCCTGCATTAATGCTAGAATATATGGCACAATGCCTGCAAACGCCTTACGACAGCATGAAATAGCGCATTTTGACTTTAAAACCAGGGACAGGTGAGTCTTTCTGCGTTTCTCATCCACCAGGCTGTTTATCTGACAACCAAAGTCATCACTGTGACTCATATTACATCAGTTACTTCATTTTATTCCCATAAATCCTGTGTTGTTTATCCTGAGCCTGAAGCAGCGATTCTTTGCCTAAACTTCACCAAAACTGGCCTGGTGAAATCCTAACCACAGTTGTTCTTTCCTAATTCTAAGCTTCTTGTTGGGGAAACAGAGAGAAACTTTGCCAAGAACGGACAAGAAATAATGAAAATACCCTTAGCATGATTTGATTCTGGCGCTCAGCACACAAGGTGGCCTCCAACCACTTAACTATGGGGTCATTGTACAACTGTTGTCAGAAGCAAAGGCTTTTACAGCTGGCTATGATCTACCTCGCCGGGGAGAGCTGGCTGACTGTTGCAGATGTGTTTTTGATAATAAAAAACTTATTACTTACTTTAGATAAAGCATATTAAATCAAATAAAACATGGCAACACTGTCTGAGTCACAACTGTTCTTGTGTGCTCATTTTTTTACGAACCACCACGAGATCCTTGATAAAAATCAATAGACCTCATTTAGCAATATTCCCAGGCCTGTATTGATTGCTTGAAATGCCGCGGAGGCCAAAACTTATTTAATAAAAGAAACATGCCTGACATATGTTTTGAGACTGCACAGTGTATTTTACTGCTGAAATGTGTTTCTCTGCTGTTTCACTGCCAGCCCTGTGTCACTATGTTTTAACATTTCTAAACAGACTAGTGATCTAGCAAACCAAAACCTTAATTTATACCCATATGTTCATCTGTTTCCCCTTATGTTCTGTGATGTTCCATTAATTGTTCCTTAAATCATTTCTAGCCAGAAGCTCTTATGTCTGGTAAATTAAATTTGATTTGCTTGATTGTTTTTTTTTAAATGCTGCTGCTTGCTCAATTGGGAAATGTTTTATGCCGGGCTTTGTTGCTAGTATCAAAATGTTCACGTTTTAAGAAAAGTGTGGGATGGGTGAAACTGAAAGATCGGCGTTGCACAGTGTCACCTCCACCTGAACCCAAGATGGATCATAGGCCTGTGTCTCTGAATGGGACTTACCGTTACAATTGAAGCCCGCCTCCTTATAGCATTTCTTAGAGCAGCCATCGCCATCCAGCAGATTACTGTCATCACACTCTTCTGTCCTGCAGAGAGAGGATCATCGCGATCATTTTCCCCGCCATCCCCATCATCATCATTTAATTGTCATCACTATTATCATCACCATGACCCATGTAAATATATCCGCTATAGGGTACAGACCCCTGTATGAGGCCATCTCCGCAGTAAGCTTGTCCGTGGGTGTAGAGGAGAGAGGGGGAGAGATCGCTGAGGATACCGTCTGTTTCCACCTGGATCATGTACTGGTACTGGACCCCCTGCTTTACAGAGCTGCAACACAAGACAACAAGGCACCTTATAATAGAACAGAATAGAATAGAATAGAATAGAATAAAAAAGAAGTAGTTTGTACAGAGAAAGAGACATAGTGTGAGGAGCTGCTGTATAGTTGTACCTATTACAGAAGTTCAGCTAACCTGCATTTCTCCTACATTAAAGCATGATGGCGCCCACAGTTTCAGCTCCAAACCTCCTAATCCAATAGTTTGAAAGGTTTGAAAGCAATGGTGGATCGAGGTCTGGAGAAGTGACTATCAAATCAATTAGATCACGTAGAGTAAAGAGTAAAAGTACAATGCTGCAAGCTATCCTGTGATGTTCGCCCAATATTATTACCCAAGCTAAAATGAGAATTGCTGATTTTGTGCCTAAAATATTGGCAAGTCAGCATATGAACTTATATGTGGAGATGGTGCCTTGTGTTATTGTCTCTGAGATAGAATTGCCTTATTTTACTTTTACATCACAACACAAACAGTGCATTGCATTCTGGGATTGATAGGGGGACAGTCATTTCAAAATAGTAACACTGTAGGGCCAATAACATTAGCAGTGTAGCAGAAGTTGGTAATGACTATTTAGTTGTTGTTTTTGAGGGGACTGATTTTTGTGACGGACTAGCAGCCAAGTTGAGAGTTGTGTTTTAATATTCTTTGTGTTGAATAAGCATCGAAGTAGACACTGTAAGTTTCTGTCTCATCACAGGGAGAAGTTTTAATATCACAGTGCCTCTGCTTAGCTGCTACAGTAGAAAAGTGACGGGTCATTAAAGTTGAAAACACTACCACTCCTTGGATAATTGGCTAGCTAGCTAGCTTAGCTAGTTTACCTTAGTCGACTTGGGTCGACTAAGGTAAACAGGTATGGATTTGCAAGACTTATCATCTCAGAACATTCTTTTGTCCATGGAAATACAGTCATTATGTTTCTGTCATAGGTCCTCATGCCTCCTTCAAAATGTAAATGTAAATGGTCCAAATCTTTTGTTTTTTTGGGTCAGACAGCAGTCAGTGCAAACATATGTTGTGTCTTTTAGAGCCTGATGTGCAACACAGTAAACAGCAATTTACTTAAGGCATTTTGCTGGCTGGTTCTAACTTTACTGTATTTACTTCCCTGTCAACCCCATGATGCACAGCGGTGTTTTTGTGACATAAAAGTGAAGCGGGGTCATTATTATCATCTGTCTCAGATATCAGTTGATATTTCAAAAAATATGTTGTAGTGTCCCTTGAAATACTTACTTCTACTGAGTGTTCATAACCACAATATACAAACCTTACACCTTATAACTCCAGTGACACAACTTATATTGACATGGAACTGCATAAGTAAGGGTGGTTACTGTTTGGCACCAAGGAATTTTGTGTTTGCAGAGGGCAGAAATGAAATTATTAAATTGAAACCCTACACGTCTTTGTTTAAAGGGGAAACAGGCAAGACTGTTCCTGTCCCATAGCACAAAATGGCAATAGTACATCAGTTAGGGGTGATAAGAGGGTGATCAATGCCAGTGACTTATTTCAAAAGCACTTTCTGACCCTCTATTTATGGAACAAAATTGTTCTTTCATCAATAAAGCCTTGTTCTCAAAACAAATGACAAAGCAGTATTATTATTTCAGTATTTTGCATTGTGATATATTACCTCCTCAACAGGCGATTCTGCTGAATCTTTACTCTAATTAGCTAACATGCTCATTTCTATCGTGACAAATCAGCAGAGCAGCAAGCATGTAAAGAGTAGAACTTGTTTTCATGATGGCTTACACTGCTAACCTTGCAGTATCTAGATCCATTGACCTTAAAGCCCCACAGCAGGAAGTCTGGGTAACAATACCTTGGCTCCAGTGTCGGGACTATTGATCTGTTTTGGTGGTCCGTGCCTATAAAAAGAGTCTCCTCCTTATTTTCCCAGCACAGATCTACTGCTTCTTTTTCCGGCTTATGACAAAGTTAGCCAAGAGGAGCGTGCTTCGGTCAATCTCTGAGGTGTGTCCGGTTTCTCCAGACCCTACATGTTACCTTCATTAATTATGGATCAGAGAAGGAAGTGGTGAACTGAAAAAGAAAAAACAAAAACATCGAAAACCTCTGTCTCTACGTTTTCTCATTCTTTCTCTTTCCATTTATCTGCTCTGTATCTATATTTGTCTTTATCTTCCTCCCTTTTAATCTATCACCATACTTCCCTCAATCTCTCCGCTCTCAGGGCTCTCATTATTTTGTACTAACCACAGTGAGGTTTAGGACATTTTAATATCTTCTTCCCACATTCCCCTCCTCACGCCGTGCCTCCCTGCCAACCCAATCCCTTCTGAAGCTGCCACAATACTGGCAAAAATCATTGTGATTTTTCTGAATATTGCATTGTGCTGTATTTCATTACAATACAGTGCACTATGTCATTTAGTAGATGCTTCTGTCCAAAGTGATTTAAAGTAACCAACCATACATCACAGTCTTTATCAGCTAAGCTTTCAATGGTCATAAGAAGCAATTGTAGATATTTTTATGGATATATTTTGTTAGCAGGGGATGAAAAACAGCTTTTCTCGTTTTTCAAAACTTGAAAAAAAATGGTGAAAATCTACATGACACTAAATGTAGTTAGAGCAAAAGTAAACTTGCCCAAAACTAAACACGCATACATATGTTTGTAAACTTGTGACGGATCGGTACAGACACTCCATGCCAATGATGGCAAATGAGGATAGAAATAGTGAGAAGAGGTGACCATGACATATTAGCAGGTTCATATAAAAACCAAGGCAAGACACATTCTCATAAAGCAACACAATCAGTCTTGTACTATTTGGACTAATAGTAGTCACACACTGGTGATGCTGTGGAAAGAACTCCACTATTTCAGCTAGCAACCCTGTTCACACTATAGTGTCCAAAGCCAAAATTATTATTATTATTTATTAATTTATTTATTTTTTGGCAAATGTGTGCCAAGAAAATGGAAATGGCATTTGGCTGGGTCACTCTGACTCCAGCAGCAAGTATACTCAGTAGTCAGCTGAAAGGTCAACATACACTCTGTTTTTATTATAGGCAGGGTTGGTTTGTTGGATAAAAAAGCATGCATAATAAAAGTAGCATTAAATTTGTATGTATATGCATTTAGGTCGCTGTTTTCTAGATATATCCATGTTACTTACTTCCTAGTTGGATCAAAACTTTCAGAAAAATGTGAGATTCATGGCTGTAATTATTGGATGTTGGAGTTGGATGTTGACGTGGGTGCCATTTACAATTTGGAAGATAGTACTTTCAGTCAATACCACATAATGTAAATGTGGCACAAGGACTGTTGCTGATCATCATCTCAGTGTCTCCTGTTGATAGTTCTCTCCAATGTCCATGCTAATGCTTTAGCCTTTTATTAGCATTACCCAAAGTATGAAGACCTGAACGGAGCTGGTATTAGTTTTTATTCAGTGCATGGCCTACCAATTCATTACTTAATAAAATCTCAGTGTTCATTATGAAGTCCATTAGTATTCACAAAAGCACAAAAAAAACTTTAACCATCAGGCTAACGTGCTAACTTCTTGCGTAAACAAAACAAGTGTGAATTTGCATATATTCACACACACACAAACAACCTCACAAACACTTGACCTCCATGACAAACTTCAGCCTCCTAGATAGAGTCCGCAGAGTCTGCAGAGTCCAGTGATAAGAGCTTCAGAGGTTATGAAAGAGGGCGTGGCAGCGTTCAATGATGACTCCCAGAAGAGTCTACGAAAAATAGGTCATAAGTTATGAGAGGGGGTGTGGCTAAAGTGTGTGTGCGTGTGTCCATTGAGAACGGTTTATGCCAATTGGCATAAACCGTTAATCGGCTGTCCTTTACCTCATGACCAACGTTTCTACAAAATCTTGTGCAAGTCTGTGAATCCATTTGGAAGCTATGCGCCTTTCTGTGATGGGTCACTCCCATTGCCACGTCCCCTTTCAGCCAAATGGCATGAACACGTATACACACACCTTCACACACACATTGGACCTGCATACCAAATTTCAGCCTCCTAGAGTGAACATTGTAGCTGCCACAGGGTCTGGAAATTTTGTGGACTGATGGACCTACCGACCAATGGAGCTATAGGGGTGCTGGCCGAAGCTCAAAAGTTACGATCACTCTCAAAGAATAGAGATCTTCTGTCATTTAGAGTATACTCTTTGCGGTAAGGTTGTCTTTTTTACTAATCCTAGAAATAGACCTGACTGGTTTAGACATTTGTGTGTCGATTTAGAAGACTAACAAGTTTTCATTCTCTCATTTTCAGGATAATGCTAATTGTAAATTATTGTAGCATTAGCATACACACTGGACAGAGCTAGCTACTGGACTCAGATAGATGATTTTGGTGCCAGTTCTCTCATTGGATAGCATAAGACAAGCGATGGAGTAAACTCCCAAAAGTCAGAGTAGTCCTTTAATGCTATGGATTTCATTAATTTGTAAAATAAACATGGATTTTCTACAGTGTGCAACTTGATTTACAGAATCTCAGTACAGGCTACTTTGTTTAGCAAGCTCTCTGAATCATAGTACTTCGCCTTAAAACTGCAGCCTCCTACCATTTGGCTATTGCACTGGCAAGCAATACCTTGCTTCTGATTTACTTTTTTATTTTCGATTAATTGCGCAACCCTATTCCCCCTCAGTCCATCTTTACCTCCTCACCTCCCCTCCTTATTCTTGACAGGGTTCTTAGTTACCATGTGCTAACTGTGGTGAGGTTTCAGCAGGAGGAAACGGCTGAGGACTGGCTCCAAGCAGACACTGGTGTTTATGGCCTCTGCTGCTCACAT
>OMLF01026551.1:12088-30327 GCA_900302615.1 Holocentrus rufus | reverse complement strand
AGGAGAGAAAAAGAGAGAGAGAGAGAGAGAGAGAGAGAGAGAGAGAGAGAGAGAGTACTTCTGTTTTCACACTTCAACATGTTTTTTTTTAACTTGCATGGTAATAAAGCATTTTGAATTAAATTTGAATTGCAAGACAGACTGAAGTAATGAGCAGATTTTTTCTTTTGTAAAGGAATTCTGCATAGATGCAAATACATGGTAAAGGAATCGAGGATGGATCCTAAATTCATTGCTGACTGATCTACCCTTGTTGAAAAGCAATACTAGAAGCGAGCACAATTATTTTGGGTTAAAGAAAAAAAGACAAGGTTATTGGCTACACTGCCTTTATAGCGCGTGCAGTGTACTGACCTGAGGGAGATGACCTGAGCCTGCAAGCTTTCAGTCTGGGCTTGGTGGAGTCCCTTCAACTGCTCCTAGTAAACACACAAAATATCAGAACACGGCAGAAGGCACTTGAAACGCACCACTGTCAAATCTGTGCATGAGACGAGACAAAACGTGACGAGACGATTTTCCTACAGTGGCCCTGATGTAAAATTCCATGGCTTTGATTCTCCATTACTACATCGAATCACTTCTATAACCTAGAACTTTTTTTCCTTCCTGGTTTGTTAATGTTGTTTTTCAGCTCAGAAAAGTTCCAGAGGGGTAAACAGTCGAGTCTGTAATGAATGCATGAAGTAATTTGTTATGTATTCCTATAAGATGACCTATTAGTAAACGTCCCTGCTATTCCCTGACTTCCCCAGAAAATGTATCCAACTCCCTGACTTTCCTTGGGAATGAGAACTGAACAGGACCGGGAGAGAGGAGCGAACATGCCCATCATTTTTACCAGTTCATTCTTCCATGTGAGGTCGTCTGTCTTCTGTGACACACCATAGGCTGGTTTGGAGGCTTTCTGGCTGTTGGCAGCTGCACTTTGATTCACCTGAGGAACACATCAGGACAAATAATGATGACCCTGGTTTTCCCATAGAGATTATTTAAAGTAGAACATCAGTTAGAGTTACTGTCCATTTATTACTATGTCTAGTTTACATTTACAGCATGCACTTTGCAAATGCATGATGCATGTAATCAGTTCTTTTACCACTTTTTTTTTACCTTACTTTTACTTTGCTTCTGTTGTTATGAGAAAAAAAAAACTTTACGGTGTCAAGTGTCAAGTTTGAAATTAACTTCTGCCCTGGCTAACAAAGACCTGACAAATAAAACGACATGTGATGTGACAGTGAAGTCTGTAAGGCGACATGTTTTTGTGGGACTATTTCCTGCGGCTGTCAGGTGACAGTAAGCAGAGCCCAACGTAATACAATGCTGATATCAAAACAATCAAATCTGGCACAGTGAAAACACAGAAACTCTGACAAAACAAAATTATAGCTTCATGTTTACCATGACGCATTATGTCGCTCAGGCTGTTTTCAAGTCTGTGGAAGCTATTTTTAATACTGTATAGGAACAAATGGGAGCAAATAGCTTCTTCTGAAAGTAGAAAAATGTGTCCTTAAATATTCAACTCTGCTGACTGTGTGCAGACACCAGGAATGATGTAAAGTAGTGGGGCAACGTGATGGATTTGCACAAACTTATAAATTCACCAGGATTATTGTTTAGCTTCATGTTACGATGTAGGAGCCTCCATTTATTACACCAAGATTAAACATATATATGCATACTGTCATATACTCATGATTACACACATACACCTTCACTGTCAAATCTCTCTCTCTCTCTCACTCTTTCACTCACACACACACAGTACCGTAGAATCTAGGATAGTGTAATCTTTCAGGGTCTCTTCCACTGTTTTGGATTTGAGTTCTGACTGCAGCTTCTCATTTTCCACCACCACCACTCTGATCCGCTGTTTCATCCCCTCCAGCTCTTCCTAAACATACACAAACACACACACACCCACATACACACAAACACAGCAGCGCTGAATCACAACTGAGCAGAATAAACACACAAGGATGCAGGCTTTCAAACACAGTAACACACACAAACCTTGCAGAATTTGACCTCAGCTTCCAGGTGTTGGATGTACTCTGCCTGGTTGTAAATCATTGGGACCAAATCCTGAAAGGCAGGCAAACTGGACGCTCCCTCCTCCTGTACTCTCTGACAGGAAGAGAAGTGTGACAATCAAAAACGAGGCAACATACTGTACAGTTGCTTTGCAATCTTACACAGTGGTATCAGGGGAAAGCCAAGGAATTAAGATCCCGTTTTATAAAGTGCTAGATAAAGAAATCTTACTGACTTACACACACTATGTATCACTTATCTTAGCCTTACAGATGTTTGAGTTACTGCAACAACAACTAGGCTTTCATCTCCTGCACTAACATGCTGAAATGTTTAGCCATGAAGAGCGGCATACTTTGGATGGAGAGGGTCTCTTTGAAGGAGAAAGAGCAGCAGGCATTTCTCTGCATTGCTTCAGTAGAAGGCTCCTCAGCTGATTGACTGAAATAACAACACACAAACAGATGCAACCAGGAGCATTTCATTATACTGTTGTGTAAAGTAGGACAGCAACAATATACCCTAATAATCAGTCAGCTAATTATTCAATGTCCTGGAACAAAGGGCATGGTTTTCGTTGGAAACAATAGCTTGTGTAGTCCAGGTGTAATGACCACCTGATGTTTGACAGGCCAGAAGAAAGACCTCATATGTCACCTGCTTCACTCTGTGTCCTTTGGGTCCACAAAGCCTCGTCCTCTCCAGCTGAGGCGGAGGGGGGGGTACCCCCGCTGCCCTCCTCTCCATCGGGGCTCAGCTGCTGCAGAACGCCGCTCAGCTGATGGATGCTCTGGTTGGCCCTTTCTGAAATTAATGTGCACATGGATGTACTGCATTGATTTTGGGACATACAGGCATGTAGTGGAGGGCAAACCTGTTTAATGTCAGTTTACCTACCTTTTGGGACAACAGTCTATTTGATATAAGTTCAGCGTACCATAGGCTAGTATTAAAGTGATGTAAGCTATAAGCAGACCAGGTCTTCTAAGGGGAAAACCATAAATTAATATCTTCCCAGTAATTGTAACTCAAGTTTTGTTCCAAAATGAAATAACCACCGGTTTTAAAAATGACATTGATTGCTGACCTGAATGTTAAACACATAGTTAATGAGTTAGTACTGAAATTAAGAGCAATCTTTAGACATTTGCTCATAGATAAGTTACATTTTAAGGACAGCTTCATTCATATTTCTAAATATTGCCTGATTAGGTTGACAAAATATTGCCGAATATACATGTTAGCGAGTTTATAGTTTGTCCAACTTTTTATTTACTACACCACTGTCAATGAGTATTGACACATTACACTAGTGGTTCATGAAAGGGATCAACAGGTGGCAGTAAACTGTAAGTTTGACCATTCCACTGCTTCATGGTTGTAATATCAATCATAAACAGTTATGAGGATCATATAAACATAAGTCACATAAAAGACCAGGTTGCGGGCTTTCATTCGGTCATAACCAGCTTTGACACACTAACGTTAGTTACCGTTAACCCAACCGCTAAGTTAGCACATTTAAACATTAACGTACCTCTCAGTTTCTCTTGGTAGGTACACAGCTGCTCCGCCTCCTCCTCCTCACTGTCTAATGGCTTCATTAATGACTCGTTGACGTTACAAGCACACTAGCTAGCTATAACATGCTAGGATATGCACAACAACAACTAAACAAGCTAATAACAACAAACAAGGCGTGTACGTTTTAACGGTCATCTATTCACGGGGATGCTGCCTTTGTTTTGTATAACCTGTGTGTCCAGAGGGCGGCGTTTTCTGTTCCTTGTTCCAACCGCGTACAGCTACTCTGAAATCCACCGCCTACCACGAGTGACAAAACGAGCGTACCAATCAACAGCCGGCTCCTACTTCCGTCAACTAATGACGCTAGCATCTCTGGGACTTGTAGTCCTTACAAGTAAAAATGTGTAGTTCTATGTTCAGGGACATAGCACGTCTGCTGCCTTGTGGTGAACCTGGTGTACTGCAGTATGAATACTCTCTCTCTCTCTCTCTCTCTCTCTCAATTAAATCCAGAATATCACAGGGAATGTTCACTGTGCATAATTTCAATCACACATTACAAATGAGACTGAAGTGTTTTTGTTTAATCTTGTTTGCAAATTGTTGAATATTTTGGAGCAAAACAAGTAATGATGATAATAAT
Organism: Holocentrus rufus; assembly: GCA_900302615.1. Classification (NCBI taxonomy): domain Eukaryota; kingdom Metazoa; phylum Chordata; class Actinopteri; order Holocentriformes; family Holocentridae; genus Holocentrus; species Holocentrus rufus. Next base: position 26,117 of record OMLF01026551.1, on the reverse strand, counting down.
CATTTGCATTGATTTGCATGTAAAATGTTGGTGCTGCAAAGTTGCACTACCTGAGTGTCTGAATCAAGTATTTCAAGGAAATATATTTTAAAATGTTCATAATGACAGAATGTTACGGCGAAGTTTGCTACAAGTTATTCATGAGAACAGGTATCCAAGTGTAATTTGAGAAAATATCCAGAAGATGAAATATTACATATAATTCTTGTTGGAACTGGTAATACTGTGTCTTAAAATATCTCCCCAGTAGATTTGACAAGATGAAACTTTAATGATCTCATAGGGAAATTGGGTCATTACAGCAGCAGAGAATATGGTACAGATGAGAGCAGAACAAATAGGAGCAAAGACCAGACAACAAGGAATTAAAACAGAGGAAAATGTTGATAACCAGACACCAAATAAATAAATGTAGAATCCTGGCTGAATGTTTTACAGGTTAATTCCTGCAACATTGCTGATTGACGCAGGCTTGTGTGCATAGGTGGACATGCTGTGGTTGACCATGTATCACTTTCACTTCTCTGCTCTTATCTAGGTAGCTCTATGAGTCACTTTACTTCAACAAATACACAGACACACACACGCACACGGACACACACAGACAGATTTAATACTGATACCTAAAAAACAAAAACCAATGTGATTACTTCTTGGATTTCACAGAAAAATGTTTGATAAGACAGGAGCCGTTTAGTTTCAATATTATGAACACATGAACATTTTATATGAACTTATGAAATGGCTGTAGAAGACACAAGTGACACTTTAGTGATGTAAAGTGGGGTAAACGTGTCCCCAAAAACTGAGCTTAAATAGCATTTCAGTGGATAATGTTGCAAGCATTGACAGTGAGGTTCTTAACTATGTGCACACAGTTACAGACGCAATACACACACTTACACACACACACACAAAACATCTGACAACAAGATGTAGAGAGGCAGCAGCTGTGGTGTTCAGCGTATTTCAACACCAACCGTCTTTAACCTAAATTTACAAGTAATCTCAAGTTCCAGGCAAAAATTTCACAAACTTGGGAAGTTTCGTATTGCATAATTCTAAAAATGTGTTTGAGTCTATGCATTTTGTGTTAGTGAGTGTGTGTGCATGTGTGTGTGTGCGTGTGTGTCTGAGTGAGTGATACTGTTCCATGGAAGAGTGTATCTAAGCAAATTATCCATTTTTATGCTGCTGTTGACATGGTTACATATTGCGCAATAGGAGATGACTTCCTGTTGAAAAAAAAATTATACTGCGTTTTTGATTTTTGTGACATTTAGGTTTACAGTGGAAGTGTGTCAGACTTTAGCTGGGTTTAAATGAGTAAATATTCTACTTTCTGTAATCTAGATTTCATGTTTTAATTAGCAGTTTGTTGTAGTAATTAAAACAAGATCTGGGTCACATGGATTTAAAATCAGAGGTTCTACTTATGTAAAAATTCAAGTGTAGTCTTGGTTGGTTTTGATGGGAAGGCTTCGTGCTGGTTCTCGCTAAAAAGGAGTAGGATTGTAGCAGGACTTAATACTCCAGGTAACATGCACCGCTGTGGTTTGTTTTGATGATCTGAGCATTTGATAGTGATTTAATATCCTGTGGAGCTGAACATACATTACAGGGGAGGTTTCCCAGACAGGGAGAAGGATTAAGCCAAGTCATAAACTAAAATGTCCTTTTAAACTGGAATAACATTAATTTGCTCTTTGGGTCATGGATTAAAATAGTTGGATTGATCTTAATCCAGACTTGAAATGATCTGATTCTTCCATGGTGGGCAAGGCAACCACATTCACTTTTTGTTTAGCTCTCCACGCACGCTGCCACATGCTTTACATTGCTGATGTACTGATTTCTACATGTTGTTTGTCTTATCTTTTTAATAAAATATTAAATTCTTTTTCTTAGCCGCCAACTCGTGTTCTCTCCCTGTTTTTTGTCACAGGCTTTGAGCCAAGCTGTGACACAGGTTTAAACCAAACCTGATTTAAATCAAACCTCCAGTGATGAAGTTTTAACTTCAGACTGCAGCTGTTTGTCAGAGGAAGCACAGCGTCCACCCCCTGTCTCTCCTCCAACTTCACTCAATTCTGTACTTTTCCAGATCCAGTCCAGGTTTTATGAGCATTGGGTTTTGAAATTAAAGAAATAATCCACATCCCTTTTCTCTAAACAAATGTGCATTTTTATACTTCCTTTCTCTGACTGATACCCACAGTGATTCAACCTATTAACACTAGCCAGTTCATGAAAGCTTTCACATTTGCTATTCTAAACCCCTATGAGGGTATGGGGGGCTTTTTCCCTGGAAAAAACCCTGTGTGAGTGATGTGTTTTACGTTTATGGGAGCAGCAACAGTGGGTTATTTGTAATAAATGGGAAACAATAGATACTGAGTACAAAATACCAAAGCGATGACTACTTCTTACCAAATGTGTCATGAAAACCCCCCTAAAAAAACATGGATTTGGTGGATTACTACTTTCAACTTAATCAAGAACTCCACAGTCCTCATCTGTCTGGAAAATCATTCCATAATGTGATTTAATATGATATAAATGATTTTTTTTTTTTTTTTGCATAAAAGCTTCTATTATTACAGGTTTTGGTTAACAAGGGAATTAATGGATTTTTTTTACCAAGTCCTTTTTCTGAATAGTCTCCTGACACAGTCCTCTGGCACTAGTTCCTCCAGCCCAAATAAAGTCAATTTAGTTCATCATAACTGCATTCATTTTATGTTCTATGTATTGTATTTTCAGCAAACTATTATACGAGAGAGTTCTGAATCTTCAATTTTAATGCACAGCATTTAGTGTAACTTTATCTTGCTGTATTAGAATGAATTAAATAATCCTGTCACTGGTCTGTCTTTGTATTCAAACATAGCGCAGTAGAAGTGTTTTGATTGTGATGAAAATACACACTTCTGCTGTGCATACGTTAACACTTCGGGGTTTATCTTGTCACTAGCATGCCTGTCTCACCGAATCACTTTTTTTTCTTTTTTTTTAATGGAAACAGGACAATGATGCATTGCACCGCATCAGTGAAACACTCACATGACAGATGAAAGGCACCATCTGCAAATGAACAGTTGAACGAGGGAGAGTTTGCATGCCGGGGTATTTCCAGGAAACCACACCAGCCTACCAATCTGACTGTGGTTGATGGGAGCACCCACGCAAAACCCTGCACCTCTCCCACGCGTGCTAAATGTCACCTCTGCCCTACCGTACCGTATATAATTAAAACCAATCCCCCACCCCTCACAGCCACATGTCCCCTCTCTCTAAACTCCCCCTCCCACTGCATGATCCACTCTTCCCTAGTGAAATCAGTGAGTGTGTGAGGGCGGGGGTTCCCATTTATTTTTCAAACACAAAGACTTGACATATTGCTCGAAAGAGTAGGAACAAAGGTGTACCTGAGAAAAACCTCATGATTTTGAAGTTTCTTGTTTTGGAGTGGAAAAAAAAAAGAGAAAAGAGAATAAAGGGCAGAAGAGAAGAAGAAAGAAGAGAAGAAAGAGCAACAGAGAAGGGAAAATGATGTCAAGAAAGAGGGGATGTGACAAATCAGTAGTGAAATCAGCTTCTGAATTAGTGCAGACAGCAACATCTAAACCAGGCCTCAGTGATGCTATCTGATTTTACAGCACCTAATTTGCACCCACTGTATTTCTTACACTGGAGATGGACTCCGTTCCTGTAGTGAGCTACTAACTGCCTTTCTGCAGAGCCAGTATTAGGCAACACATAACATGGTAGAGTGAGGCAATGCTGTAATAAGAGTGCAATGTTGAAATCTCAGAGGGTACGCACAAGCATATGTGTACGTGCATGACTCTGACTCATGCACGTATTCTATGGTGGCACAGGTACATACACACACATTGACTACAGAAACAAGAACCACAATAGACAAATTTCAGATTTCTTAATAAAAATAATTCATTTCAGGACAACATATAAATAATTATTGAAACACACAATACAGATAATATCTTGATATGAATAAATACTTAACAAATAAAACAAGGCTTTTTTTCATACAATACCCTATTGTCGAAAGGTCACACAAAGAAACTTCCACACCGTTTGCATGTTTTGTTACACCTTCTGCTTTTATACGGATGCTCTTTCTACTATTGGAATGTCCCTAAGCGAGTCGAGTACCATTCCTAAATGCCTCAGCAGCTTAGACAAGTCATGTGCAACTCTGTGATCCCATCCTAATCAGCTCAGTCAGAGCCCCCCAAATCCTTGTTAAGGGGTCTTGATGAGCTGACCACTAATTGGCCTTTAATTGATTAAGGTTTGTATAGAGGTGATTAAAGCACACAGAGATCTACGTATAGGCCGTCAACGCTTGGGCTGGCCCGACGGCTCTAGATACATTTGAATGAAAAGGCAGACCGAGAGCCTGTTTGACTACGCGTTTCTAACTACAGCCACAGATAGAAATCTGCCTACAGCAGTGGTTCTCAGTCAGAGTGGAGATCATGAGAAGAAAGGAAATAAAACAGTTCAATTGGATTCATTTTTCCATGTATTTATGCTTCAGTGTATCTCTATAGATAAATATTTATACTTAATTGGATAAATTAGAATTCGAGCCAGATTGTAGCCATTTGAGGGTTCTCAGCTTAAGAAAGCTTAATGAACCCTGGTCGGTAGTTATACATCATATGAACAGCTAGATGTCTATCTATGGCACTGTAGTTAGTCCATTAGAATGGTCCAGGCTGGCCATTTTTAAGGAGGTAACAACAACTGTTTGGTGGTTGATGGCACATGTATGTTTTGGCAGAAACAAAACCAAAAGTATTCAAATACATTAAAATTTGAAAACAAGGATAAAACAAACCAGGAATGTCAGTTTTGCGTATTCCAGGATGATGTGCGTGCGTTGTGTTTGTGTGTGTGTTTGAGTCGGAGATGAGGCATCGAGTTGGAAGGTCCTACAATATGGACCAAGATCCATATTCACAAAGCATCTTATAAGTGGGAGCGCTGACCCAGGATCACTGATCAGGCCCCTCGGGTCCATTAAAATTTCAATCACTACTTAAAGGCAAAACTTATCGAGGATCAGCCCCAATACCGTGCTGTGAAGCAACAGCACGAAACACATTCAGATAAACAAGATTGGCCAGAGCAGGCAATGGGATTGCTGTCTGAACATTTGAAATTGTCACCTTGGCACATCCAGAGGGGTGGAGCAGGAGGAGGGGTGCATTCCTCCGTGAGTTTGTTTACTTTCACATCACCTCAGGCTGGGGTGGGATGCTTACAATCTTACAGAAGTGTATGTATGTGTGTGCATGTGTGTGTGTGCGCATGTTGGTTAAGTGTGTGCTCCGTCAAGATTTCGCCTGTCATTATTTCACTCTGTGGCTGGCAATCCCCTCTTGACAGGAGTGGAGCTACAGGATGTTTGTGTGCGAGTGTGCATGTGTGTGTGTGTGTGTGTGTTTGTGTGGATGTGTATTTAGGTGCTAAAGTAGTCAACAGTAAACAGGAAAACAACGACCAAGGCAACAGATCTGTTTTGGGGAAGGAGAGGAGAAATAAGAGGAAGAAGAGGAGGAAAGGGAAGAGGAATAGAAAGAGAATGACTGCTATCTCTACTGTGTTCTCTGCCTTGTGCCCGCTCACACCGCCAGCATGTTGGCTACAATGAAGAGGCCTGTATTTCTGTACATGTAGCACCAAAACTAGCAGGGGCCTGTCCTGTCTGTCTTGCACTGTTCTTAGTTACTTTTCCATATCACTCAATTCGGAATTTTAACTCCGTATCAGCTGATCAGCCCCGGACTGGGCTGCCAAATATAAACTAAAACTTCAAGTCATTGACTGACTGCAGGGAATTCATTCTTAATGATTTTAGATTGTTTTGGCAAATCCTCTATTTTGAGACCGGATGAATGAGTGAACTGAGTGATCTGAGCCAAACAATGGTGAATACGACTAAATTTCACTTCTCTGGGTCTGATAATGCGTGCACGGTTCAAAGAAACCAGTGTGACTGGTCCACAACTGCATTGTCTCTCTAATCCAGGCAGGTTTAAGCAAATGTTTCAAGTTGAAAGGATGCATCTCAGATTTGTAACCAAGCTTGTTGGCTTTGGCTTGATCTGGCCCAGTTTGGCTCACATCTACTGACCACTGCAGTCTCTCACTCGACAGAGCAAATGCCAGACAGACAGGCAGACAGATAGACAGATGGGTAAGACAGACAGACGGGGGGTATATAATCCTTGGCTGTGGTCTAGAAAGCAATGTCAGATGCTTTTCGTTATGTCAATATACAATCATTTTGTCCGGCACGATTCACTACGTACCTCTAAATACATATTGTACACAAGAGTTAAGTCAGTTGCTCTGACATGTAGCCAAACCTCTCACCGTGTAACTGTACACGCCAGATCAGATGATAGTAATTGCACAAAGAGGTATTCTGGAGGCCATGTCTAACTGCGAACACACACACACTCACTCCCCCCCACGTACACACACTCTCTCTTCACATTCTACATGGGGGGGTTAAGATTTTCAGGCCATAAGGTTACTAGTTAGTCACTAGCTAGTTAGTTAGTTGGTTAGTTAGTATCAGAGGTGCATTGACTGGCATGGGGCGCCCGGAGCGGGCCAGCGGCTCTAGCGTGCTAGCGATGTGTCGTCATCGTTGTTGCGTGCATGGGTGTGTACGTGGTCAGCCGCGGTAGATCTGTTTGAAGTGGTCACACTCGTTGCAGTAGCCCTGTTTCTCTTGGTTGGCGTAGTGGTCACAGCCCTGCGTCCGGCATCGCTGCTTGGACTTTTCCTTGGGCGCCTGCGCCCGCCTGCCCCCCTCCCTGCCCTGGCCCCGTGTGTGGCACTCTGGGCACAGGTCCGTGCAACCCGGGGACACATTGCTGCAGCCACTCCGCCGGCACTGTGTTTGAGTCTGGGACTGCTGGGACGATCTGGGTTTGGCGGCTCGGTCCCGCTTTTATAGAGAACCAGAGGCACAGCAGAGAGAAAGAGGCGAGTCAGAGTTAGATGGGTCAACTGAAAGTTTACAGAACCAAGAAATCTTTGATTACAGCAGATCATCTCTTTTGTAAGGGAGACAAAAAATAAGCACAGAGTAGACTGTATACTGTATAGATGAAGTCAGAAATGAGAGCATAGCAGGAAGGCTATGAGAGAATGAGAAAAAAAGAAAAAGATGGGTATAAGGAGGTTGGGGGAGAATACATGATAGAAGAGAATCAAGTACAGGGCGGAGAAAGAGGTAAGAAGCTATGGCAGACACATACCATAACCAGAGGAGGGGAGTGTGGTGTGCGATGTGCCGCTTGGTTGAGCCGTGCACTTTGCTCTTTGACATAGCACTTGTTGCAGTAGCCCTCCAACATCGCCTTGCCAACCGCACTACAGCCAGGCCCCCGACACTGCGAGGCATTCTGGAAGCCCGCCTCCGAACCATGTCGGCTCTGAACTGGGGCTGGAGGAGGAGTCATGTCTGGAACAGGGACAACAGAATAATATAAGCCGAGTGTAACCTGACACATCTGACTATTTCTGAAAAACAAAACAAATTAGACAAAAAATATGAACAAATGGAGGTTGAGAATTGCTTCTAGCCCTAGACAAGCTCTACCCCTGAATAACTCTATAACATGACAGGCTGAAAGTTTAGTTGAAGGACTTACGGTGGTTGGTCTGATAGTCTACGTAGCAAATAGTGCAGAAACCCAACTTCTCTGGCGTCCCAAAGAACTGGCACCCAGATCTTTTACATGGCCGTGCCAGCGGAGCCTGCCAGGCTGAGGTGTGTCCTGAAGTTCGGGTGAGGCACGGCCGCTCGGCATCCCTGGCCTGGCTCCATGCTGAAGACGAGGCCTCAGTCCTAGGGTTGCTCTGCTGCGGCTCGCCCCTCTCTGGAGCCTGCTGTCTCTGCATGCAGGGGGGACACAGGCCATTGAATATTCTGAAGGCCTCCTGTCTGCACATACTGCAGCGCTCTGTCTCTGCTTCATGGCCCCCCCACTGGGCCCAGCCAGGGCCCTGCGCAGGGTGGGGGGCTATAGGTCCCCCATTGGGGCCTGGGAGTCCTGCGGCAGCCGTCCCGGCTCCAGGGGGTCCGTGGGTCTGCCTGGAGTTGAAGCAGCGTTCACAAAGTCCGTCGTGCTCAACACTAAGGGTGAAGAGGCAGCCGGGTGTCTTGCACTTCATGGCGTGGGTCTCGCTGTACAGACTGAGGCTGGGAGCGGTGGGCGGGGCAGAGCGGGGGCTGGATAACACCGGCCCCCTCCCGGATGAGGAGGATGGCGGGCTGCTGCTTCGGGCTCCCCTGGAACTCACCTCAGTCTCTGATCCCCCTACCACCCCGACCCCACTCTGTACCCCTCCTCCCTTCGTCTGCACCACCCCTTCTATTCTCGCGCCTCCGCCGGTCGTGGCCTGTCTCTTCTCGAAGCACTCGTGGCAGTGAGGCTGCGTGTCCACAGAGACGTAGAAGGTGCAGCGTGGTGTGGCACAGCGGATCTCGATGAGGGAGAGCTGGGAGACGGAAAAGGGTGGCGGGCGCTGGGGCTGGGCGGCCCAGGCCTGCTCCTTGTCCTCCTGCCAGCGCTGGTACTCGTGGTTTACCAGCTGCAGGTAGTCCTCCATCAGATTCATGTCTTCTGGGAGGTTGCCCTCGTCCAGCCTTGGGACAGAGAGACATATCACACTTCTATACATTACTGCATTTTTTGTGAGTTTACACTTAGTTTCTGGATTTGGATTCAAAGGTTATATTGTCATTTAATCATAATGTCAGTGTGCTGGTGAAGTTTCATATCCCTACGGCCAGTTAACCCAAATCAAAACTCCCTGCATTCTTTGCAAAAATCTGCAAATGAACCTGCAAGTTTGTTCTCCATTCCCAGGCCACAGCATGCAACACTGCATGTGGCCTTGCGGTCAAGACCTACAAATGGGATCTTAGTCTTTCATGCTTTTACTCTTCCATTTTGTCCTCTATATAGGGTATAGGACTTGAGGTATGTAGGTACCGTGCAGCATTGATGATTCGTGTGGCATCATAGCCCAGGCCTATGACAGGGATCTCTATCAGCAGCAGGTAGTCTTTCAGAAGCCTGTCTTTCTGTTGCTGTTCCTTCTCCATAAGGAAGTGAACCTTCAGCTCCTCAAAGCCGCCCCGACCCGGGTTGATCAGCGGTACCGCACGGATTTCTGAGAAATGCAGAACAAATGCAAAAAGTTATATATAAAAACTAAAATGGGCCATAAATAAATCTAGGGATGCTTTTAATTAGTAAGTTTTCATATGTTCTACTACTCAAATAAATTGCATAAGATTGTTTTGCACATTTCTCTCACACACAGAACTTCTCTCTTTTTCTCTTTCTGACTAATCAGTTACACAATGCCTAACGGCCAAGCTTCCTCGTCTCTTTGGCTTCTGATGTTTGCAGCACAGCGGCTGTCTGTCAATGTTTCCTACCTGGCCCGCTGTCCTTGATGGTGATGAGAGGGGCAAAGTGCTGGGAGTCGTAGCCCAGCACTATGGGGTATTTGTAGCACTCGGTAGGCGGCCAGTGGAGCGGCAGATAGATCCCACCCACATTCAGAGGCGAAAAGGATGAACCCGATTTCATACTCCTCACCACCTGGTCTGTTAAAAGAACAGTCACCGAAATTAATTAGTGATCATTAGACCAAAAATGAACCCAAGCTCAATTCAAAGGGATATGCTGACATTTGAATTTTAATTCATTTCACTTTGCAGGGCACTTGTCACATCATGGGAGCAAAAAAAAGTTTGCACATTTGTTTGCACATTGTTGGTGAGGTGATGCAGTGAAATGGGAATGCTATGAATACTTAAATAGCCAACACAACTGAAAGCTGGGGCATGTAGTTGGGGGAAGCAAACACTCTCTGGATCAGCAAGAGAGATATTAATAGAAGACCAATGAGTTTTTGATGCTAACGAGGAGCAATAAATCTCCCTTGAGCCATTAGAAAGTGAGTACCTGCGATGACGATGATGGGTCTCCGGAGGATGTTGGAGAGGATGAAGATGTGAATGTCCTCCAGAGAGTCAAACTGGAGGCCGTTGCTACTGGATACGGGAGACGCCATTTTCACGATCTTTTCCCACTCCTCCTCCCAGTTCTGGAACAACACAGACACACAGGGTTAGGGCACAAATTTACACCCAGTACTGAGAGGGATTCATTTTAGCTGCAAGCTAATGGAGAGGGGTAAATGCAGACAGGACCTTCTGCCAACTTTTTGGCTAACGTCTAATCTTTGTACCATGGTGGTGTATCGGAGTCCGGTCTGGGTGAACTCCTGGGACTGGAGCAGCTCTGCCTGGAAGCGAGCTCTGAAGCTGCCGGTGTCTGTCTCCTTCAAAACGCCGTGAAGGGCTTTCCTCAGCACCAGGTCAGTGTCCTGCACACCCAGCATGTACTGGGAGGCCGCGTGGAGCAAGCAGTTCCCATCTCCTACAGACACACACAGACGAGGAAGGCAAACACATACGATGTTACCATCAAATATAGCTAATTTTGTACACGGTACAAAATCACCATTGTGTAACATTGTGTCTAAAACTTCTGCAACACAGTGTGCAGGAGCCTGTACAGAGAGAGATTCACAAGAACGCAGAATGCGCGTGCACATAGAAATACACATGCAAACACATGTGCACAGTGTAACAGGAGTCTGGGGATTTCCAGGCTGTTGGGCTGGTTGTCAGGTAGACTATCTGGTGTCTAGACTGTTATCTATGACCCTCACATGTCTGGCAGCACACACACTACAGACAGAGTTAGGCTGCTAGTGCCAAGCCGGAGAAAGATGGCCCTCAGTCTACATAAGATGCATTTTTGAAAACAAAACATTTTGTTTCTTGAGCTACCCTGGAAACCTCAAAAAATGAGCTGTCTCATTTCACACCAAAGAAAACCAGTGGACCGACCTAGGACACAGAAAGGTGGTTTTTCGAAACGCATGAGTTCATTTGTGAGTGTGTATGAAAGATGGAGATGAGTAGTTGCCTGTATGGAAACTAAAAAGCCTGGAATTTTATTTGGTCTCCTACTGCAACGCTGGGCCTTTTTCTTATTGTGAAACAGGAGAGTCTGTGTTTGTGAATGTGTGTTGCTCTGAAATACCCTGTTGCCACACTAAACACATAGGAATTTCCCCGCTCTAACTTCTGTCTTTTGTGTGTGTGTGTGTGTGTGTGTGTGTGTGAGCGTGTGTGTGTATGCGTATATGAGTATGTTCCTCTCCCGTGATCCCAACTCATCATCAATGCTGCTCCTCTGGCCCCGGACTTTCCACAGGGGCGGGGCTTGGACAAGATGGAATGTTGTCTATTTGACAAGTGCCATCAACAGCCAATGAAACCTTTGATTAATGAGCGCTAGGAAAACACACAGAAGCACACACACAAAGATGTATGCATATTAGAATGAGCACGTTCAATAATTCAGTCACCATCCTATCATCTGCCCCTCTGTCCGCTAATGTTCACGTGACAAAAGTTCACAATGCACATTCTCTCACTCACATTTACAAACACATAAGGCAGCCTATGGGCCCAAAATGTTATTTAGATCAGAGCTAAGAAAAAGTTGGCCTCTGGCTACTGTACAAATGGTTCTGATATGATGTTAGCCTTGTGCTAAGTGCTGTGTGATAGAGCCTCCTGTGTTGCTATTTCTGCAGATAACATTATCTGTAGAGAGATGACTGTTTTCTATCAGCTGAGGGAACGTTCCACTGTGCCTTGAGAAAAAACATCCGCCTCTAACGCTCAGACTGGCTAGATCTTTTTTTTTCCGTTTGGGCGCTATTGTTGTACAAAAACTCACAAAACATAAAATGCATGGCTCTCTAATGAGGCAACGCATCCTTAACGGTACCACCCCCAATGTAGATACATGCACAAACATATGCACAAGAAAACAGGCACAAATGCATATATACAATAAGTTGCACATGTGCAAACAGACTCACACACATTTAATTTAAATCTACCCAGTTGTTGAGACTTTTGGCTCAAAACGGAGCTGTCTGACTACCAGGCATGAAAGCCTGCCTGCTGGTCCCATCAGTCTAAATATAGACACTTCCTCTGTTGCAACCTGGGACACTTCCTGATCGCATAACATAGTATAGAGCCAGGCTTAATCCACGCCTAGTTACCGTCAGGGTGACGCATACTATGCACTTACAATGTTGTGGTTTCAAATGGGGCTCTCGCCTTGTCACACAACACCTTCAGTTTTTCTCTGTCATCAAGCTGTCTTGTGAGACAGTTCTAAATGCAGTAAACCGCATTGATCCAGATTAAAAGTATAACATAACTGTTTAATGTTTTAATAGCAAATCATGCAGATATGACATGGCATGTAGTAATAAAAAAACGTATTATTTATGCACTTTATTTGCATATCTGGATGTAACATTTTATTCCCACTTCCTGACAAAAAACCCCCGTAAGGTTAATCGATAATCTAAATGATGTGTTACTCCTCACATCTGAGCCTGTATGAGATTCTTATTTTTAAAAAAACAAGTAAGCTGAAGCAGTCAGCATGTATGTGTTGAAACTGTGTCTCACTCTGACTTTAAGGGCAAAGGAAGGGACGCTGTGGCAGTGTGTGTGTGTGTGTCCTCTCTGCTACTGTGCAGAGTCTGTGTATTGGAGCTAAACAATTCCCGCTTGTTGGGGACACATGACAGACATGGGACGCTGTTTGGAAAATACCCACGGTTGTATTCAAGACAGTCAGGACACACGATGCACACAATTAAGTAACAGACTTCTTCAGGGGGGTGGAACAGTTGCACGCTTGACGAAAATGGATACTGGTCTATTATTTATGCCTGGGAAAGGAAAATGGCTTGGCTTTCATGATGGTAAAGACCCTTGTTTTTTTTTAAGTCTGGCCTAGGAACAAAGGTTGGGTGGTGGGAAGACCGAATTGGGTCTACTATCAATACACAATGGTGCAAAATTTTTTCTAAATTCCCTTGCATTATGACCAGAGAAACTGGTTTTGAGCAACTGGAAAATACAGGTCCCCAGCGACTAAGTGTGAAAATCCCTGCTCAAAGGGGCTGGGGCAGTGATCTTAAATCAGTATTCCTTCTCCGAGAAGCCTGATTAATATGGCCTGTTCTGACTGGAGACTGGTGTCATCTACAGACTTCTCCTCTCTCACTTTCTTTCCCTCTCAGTATGTGTATGTGTGTGTGTGTGTGTGTGTGAGCTCCAGTGACTCAGCAGCAGTCAGTCAGTCCTTCGTGTGTGTGTGTGTGTGTGTGTGTGTGTGTGTGTGTGTTTGTGTGTTGTCCGTCCTCTGCTCAAAGTCACGTCTGGGTCCTTCAGAGTTCTAGACACTCCACTCTAAATTCTGTCTCATCTTTATGACATCATCACTGCAAGCCAGGAAATTCCATCCAGGTTACTGGCAACGAAGCCAGGAGTTTGTCATCAGGCAGGGGTCTTTCTAAAGAGGAACCAGGTGTGTGTCACAGTAACCCCCTGGTCACCTCTTCAAAGGTTTCGATATGTCGCAAGCGAAGTGAGGATATAACTCACAACATCCAGGGATTATCTCATCCATCCAGTAATCTTAAATTCTGTAAATTCTGAAATTAGACCTATTAACGAATGTCTTGCCCGCAAATGTTATCAGTTCCTATGTGAGAAGAACTATTTCCTCTGGAAATTCATGATTTGAGTTCAGCTTCCTACTCCTGTGGTTAATGCTATAGTTGATGTTTCCTTTCAAAATACTTTTTTTCCCCCTAATCTATAAATAGACCAATGTCAGGTATACATATATGTTCAAGTATGGTAAATAGACCAACAACGATTCTAAGACTTAAACTAAGCTTTTATCTTTGATGAACTAAACGATGATAGTGGCAGCTACCTTCACAAAGCTGGACACATGTCAGACGCAGAGGGATAAAAGTACAAACAGAGAGGTGGGGGGACATA
>OMLF01026550.1:0-27306 GCA_900302615.1 Holocentrus rufus | reverse complement strand
TTTGTCAAAATGACCAGAAACACAGGTCCACTCTTGGTCAATGTAGGATGATAGTCCCCTGTTAGTAATATAGACGTGTATGTGTGTGTGTGTGTGTGTGTGTGTGGATGTATGTATATACTCCTTCGACGCTTTGGAGTTGCTGTGTTTATTTTTTCACTTTGATGGAGCTAGGCTAATGACTCCTGTAGACTTCAAGTCTTTGTGCTAAGCTAACACAAAATGCTACCCAAAGGAACTGAACCAGTGGACGTACAGAGGTGAGAATGGTATCAAACATCTTGTCTCACTCTGGGTAAGTCAGAAAAAGCGTATTTTGCCCCAAATGTTGTAGTATTCCTTCAACACTACCACATTTTAGCTGCTGAAAAATAATCACAAGAGTTTTGAAGTAAACAGTATTTTTAAAATGGGACAGGATGTGGTGGCTAACATGGGCTAACACAGTTAGCTTGATATTACAGTAACATTTATGTACGCACATTGATGACCTTCCAGAGACAGGTACTCATCCAGACCATGGTTAAAATACTTTACATTTCATCCCCTATTCACTATATTAGTGGAGAGCAACAGGAAAGACTGGGGACAGAAAGAGGGGAATGAAATGTGACAAAGGTCCTGAGCTGGATTCAAACCCAGGATGTCACAGTTAAATGGCATGAATCTTAGACCACTGAGCCACCATGATGGCCCAAAGTGAATGTATTCTGTAATGATATCACGCTACACTGCCCTAAATGTCAGGACCTGTGAAAATTTCCATTTACCATGAATAAAAGCCATTGCCACAATATGCATATCTTTAGCATTCACCTGGAAAGCGTTTGAAACTCTAAAAGAGTCAGAAAGAGAGATGACACCTTGAGCTCTCGCCCTGGGATCGTCCCTGGGAAAGAACTGGTGACAAAAGATTCATATTAGAGACAGATTATTGTTTTCTCACCTCACCATGTCTAGCCTTCAATCCAATGGACCACACTGGATGAATATCATAACTCATTCTGCCATTTCCCTCTGCCACTGCAGGGTCAGAGGACAGAGCCAGATGGGAATCCAGTTCTATCACAGTGCTCCATCAAAGTCAAGAGGTGAATCACAAATACTAGAGAAATAGCCTCCATATAAAATGTGTGATGGACATTTCATCGCTCAAACTCCATTCATAATATAACACTCACTGCTGAGCTGCTGTTGACCCACTACTGGCTTTGTTCCCAGGTAATTAATTTGAAGATATTGCACTGAAATTGACTGTGACAGCTAAACACGGGTTTTTAAATACATTTTGAAACTTTAAAAGGTCCATTTACATGTGCATTGACTGCAAACAGGAGCTAGATCCCACCCAAAGATTTTACGGTACTGGACTGTAACAGCTGAAAAATACCTATTTTCGTTAACATGTCAAATCCTTCAAAAATTGATGTGCATCCCATTAATTGAAAAATCTGAGCCAAGGTTTGAAATATCATGATCTATGAGCTGTTGCTAAGCTTCTACAATTACAAGAGGCATGAACATGATGTAAGAACACTGCACTGGCTCTACTGGAATTGAGGATTGGTTAGCTTGTGTAACAGACTCTATAAAAAGAGATGGATGGCACAAGAATCGCACCATGTTGCACATACATCAATATGCTGCTTGTTCTCCATGTAAGATACATCAAGAGATGGGATTTTCAATTTTAACAGATCGTCACTTATGCCATTCAAATGAAGGTGGTAGGGCTTGATTTCATAAGCCATTATCGTTTGGTGAAAAACAGAAGTAATGAAAAAAAATGTAAAAGCAAATATTAAATGCACTATGAATATTTCAGCTGAATACCTGCACGGCTGCATGTTTAAGTGCACGTTTAACCCCCCCTTTTTCTTCTTTCACAAAACTTTCCTTTATCAAAATTTTCACCTGTGCCACTGTGAAGGTTACATATGGTTGCAACACTTTAGGACCGACTGTTCTCTGAACACAAGGCATGCTATAATACAACAAATTATTACCATAAATTATTCATAATTACCTGCTCAGTATTCATCTATTCGAGAGCAAGGTCATCGGCACCGTATATATACACACAATTGGATGATACTGCCTTGTCACAATTAATCATAAGAAGTAGATAACTGGTGGGCTGCCTCTAAGCTCATGTCAAGGATTCCGCATCATTACAATGGTGGATGTAGACACAGCTGACAATTTTTATAATTGCCAGCACATGCAATCATTACACCATTAAAAACTGCAGCAAGATGTGTTGATAATTTCATCCAAGAAGCTGCTGGAAGCAAGAAAACAACTAATCTGGTTTGTAGGTGATGTTAGCTAGAAGAAAACAAAAAACAAACTGAAACTAGGCAAATGCAACAGATTGTTTTTACGCTAACGCTAACAGGGCGGATAGCTATTGGCACATTTCAAGCCAATTCATAAGCATGACACTGGGGATAGCTGCCACAGAAGTGATCAACTTCTCCATCACCTCCTTGTAAATTCAAGCATAACAGAACACGTGACCATGGAAGACCAACAACAGAGAGGTCTTTCCTACTTGAAAGTGCTCATGCCTTCTACTACAATAACTTCCTGGAACATTTGTGAATCCTGATCAGTTTACTGGCAGCAGCGTCAGAATCAGAAGTTACCTTGAAAGCCAAATATATCAAATCTGCAGTAGAAAAGTAAGCAGACAATAGCTACATTTAGATGTCTAGCCAGTGGATGGTCTGAGTAACTGTTGTAGCAAATGTACAACTGAACATTGAACATAGCTTTTATACAACAATTGTGCTCTACCAGTGCATTCAAATTGAAAAGGCCTTCACCAAACTAACTTACCATAATAAGGCAATTATTTCGACACAGGGCACTATGCCATTCAGCACAGGGTTTTACAGCAATGTCTGGTAAGGGGAACTGTAAGAACTTCTGTGCAGATATATTTGAAAAGGATGAACAAGCTTGAGTTACAACAAAACAGGCATTGAACTATTGAAAATAAGCTACTGAAAATAAAATATTTCCCGTATCTCTTATTTACCTTACATGCTGTGATCGTTTTAAGTTATTTTATTATTTATTATTTTAATTTGATTTGGGTTAGGGTAAGGGTTAGATTTTTTAAGGAGACACTGGCAGATCTTTAAATCTGTCCTCAATGATGCGTCTCTTGTAAATAAAAAAAATAACAGAGACCCCATTTTGTTCATGCTGATGTTACACAATTTCTTCTCAGCCTCCAAATGGCACCTTGGACTGTAGTTGCAGACAGTGTTGCACTTCTTAAATGACTAATTTTTGACACCCTCTCAAAAATACAAGTGCTATATCACTTGTACCTCAACTGTCATCTGGCCTGTTTAAGGAAGCATACAAAGACATTCTCACTAAATATTAGTGAGCAAGAGTGTAATGAAAATATATGATGGTGTCTATACAGGCAGTGGCAGTGCTTTCTGATGATCCTAAACATCTTTTGTCAAGAAAGGAAAGATCTACCTGAAAACACAAAATAGCCACTGGCAACATGACTTTCTTCCATGTTGTCTTTTGGTGGTGCATAGGGGTTTTTCACACAGCACACACTGAGCCGAGGGTTATCTTAAACCTTGGGCTAACAGATTTCATACAGACAGTTAATGCGCCAACTCGTAGCCCTGGGCTAACGAATCACACAGCCTTCTTCTTAGCCCGGGGCTTATATGTCCAAAAGTACCCACGACCTATGTACACATGAGTGACATGTGACTGGAGAAACTATTTGACTGGAAACACAAAAATTCTTCTGACACTTTCACACAACCAGCAGATAACCTTATTTTAAACTATTTTGTGGACATAACCCTGACAAATTGGGGTACATCCCTGCTCTGGGCTGAAGTGGTGTTATCCTACTTTTCTAATTTGCCTATATGAAATCTTTGTTAGCCCAGGGCTAAGGAAGCACTCAGCCCTAGGCTACAAACAAGGTGAAAAGCCCTTATGTTTCCCTTTCCTGTGGCTAACAGCCCAGACGACCTGATGTCAAGTTAAGATATTGCCACAGCAGCTACAATGGAGTTTGATAGCAGAAAGTTTTCCAGCTATCTAAAACATCAACAGTAAATATCAGGCTTTGGTGTCAGTCCCTCAGCATCAAAGAGCAAGAACCTATTTCTAGACTCCATTTTGTACCAGTGTTCAACAATCAAACGAGTAGAAATCCACCGTTGAAGAGGCAGAGAGACCAATTTCTCCACTGACATTAGCTTCAATAGACCAGAATGCAATGCAGCCACAATACATATTGTGTTTTAAGGGGAATAGTGCTTTTTGTTGACTGTAAATACTCTCTTTCTCATTCCATGCTCTCTCCACCTACACATAAAACCCAGCTGAACACAAGTTCATGCTCGTTCTCTGGAGGTTATCAAAAGTCATTCTGGCAAAAGCAGGAAATGACTACCTGCAGGAGAGGTAAACAAGCCCGGTTGAGAGAAAGTGAGTATAATAAAATGTTAAATTCAAACACTTTGTCTCAAAATAACTCAAGGAATGCACTGAAATCCACAGAGTGATGATACTTAACAGTGTAAGAGTATCCAAGGGTGGAATTTTCCTTTAATTCATACTAAACTGAGGTCTGTCTATTGTACAGAGGTTGTGATCATGACTCACGACTATAATTATGTCAGGCCCACCGGAGTTGCATCCTTCAAATGTGGTCTCCTATGATGACCTCATGCTATGTTGTGATCACATTAACATTGATGTTTTTGACATATTAAAGCTCATTGTTGCTCGTATTTTTTTCCCTCTTTTCTTAAAATGTCAGGAATTAACCTTGGGTTCATTTTTTTCCATGTCCTTGCGAGGTCTGAATATGTGTGTACATGTTTGCATACACATACATCTATATTAGCTACGCCTGTGTGCACATATTCCACACTGATATGCAAGTTAATCGATTGTGGACATCTTATGGTCTTATGCTAATTGAATGTTGAATTCTTCAACATTTGACATAAGGGATACAGGTCTAATGGAATAACTGTAAATGTGTGTGATTGTGTGTAGAAACAGCTCATAGAGGGTCCAAACGACTTCTCAGGAGCAGCTATAAGACTGCTCTCTGTCATTCACTATATCATAAATGAGGAAGGTCAGACCGCAACATTCAGCAGGATTCCATTCTCATTAAGTGTTTCCCAGTGTTTAGCTTAGATTAGATGAAACTTTAATGAGTCTCATGAGGAAACTGAATGGGACGTCACTCTGACAATCTCGAGAAAGTGAAGTGAATGATTTTATACCTTGGGGCACTTGATAAGAACCGTCTGAGGTCCATGGGTCAGGAATGTGCCATAAATTTACAGATTTCAATATTTAACCATGATAATATTCCTTTAAAAGGACGCAATGTGGGTGACAAGCTATGATGGACTAAGTTGAATGATTCATTTTCTACCCTGTATTTAGGATTAGGCTATTCTATGTTTAAGTATCAACCAGTCTTGCTTCACAGTTGACCAGGTGGGACTTACTACCTCCGGTTGAGCAAAAGGCCTACAGGTCAAGCACATGATCAAAATTCAAAATGTTCTCTGGACCAATGGGGGTGCACTGGTCAGGTTACTCCTGAAGCCCTCCTACCACTACTCCTGCCAAAACATAACCTCTGGACTCTTCCTCACAATACTATAGAATTAACAATTTATTACCAAGCTATTTATTATTACCAAGTGTTGTTTGCATAGTCTCGCACTGCCCCTCATGCCACAGCCGTGTCTAACTTTCTAACTTTACAATGCTCTTGTCATGCATCTCATTTTATTCAGTGTTACTGATGCAATGTGAGACATGCATGGTACTTCTGTCGGCTGTATATAGTGATGTTGCTATAAATAAAAATCATCACAAGGTATTGACTACAAATTAAAAAGAGTTACTTCAGTCCTTAAAGGCTTAAAGTAACTTGTATCCATTTGATACTCCTTCCTGTGACACTGTATACTAGAAAGCATCATAAATCTTTCCTTCAACCTCAAAAGATGAGTAAACTCTATTCCACATGTAAAAGGTTCAGAACATATGTGCTTACCCTCCACGTCTCTAAGTAACCTAGTGCTTATATTGAAAATGGGAGCTATAATTCAATTGTTTACCCACTCCAAAATCATTATTCTATCTGCATTAAAGTGCTAAGCAATAGTGACAGTGGCATCAATTTGCGTTCATTTGGTTCATCACAGTCACTGGAAACTAATTCTCAGCTGATTTGGTCATCTTTAAAGTCATTTCCCCTTGCCAGTTTTAAACATGCTTTCCAGAGCCATATGCCAGTATAACCTTTACAAAGTTTGTGCGCTAGTCGTGGATGAGTGCTCTGATGGGAAAAACAAAATGACTGAGATAGGAAAAGATTAGCAATTTTTAACAGATCATTTGCAATATCTGATATTAAATCTGATTATTGATGATATCTTAAATATCCCTGACTTCATCCTTGATGAAAAGACAAAAAAAAAAATCCACTATGCACATGAAGCTCATCAATTATTCCAAATCCCTACTGGCAACACACCAGACCAAGCATAACACAACATAACATGACATAACATAACATAACATGAAGTCCATGCCCAAGGTGCAAATCATGCTGATAACGCTTTACATCAATTCCAACTAAACATGAAGTTAATGACACATTTTTGCCTTGAGCAAGGTGGTACCATCATGAATATTGAGTCAGGTTGTATGTCAGTTTTCACTGGTATTTACATGATACTTGTATAATTTATGGCATAGCACTGACATCATGTGCTAATGTATTGAGTGAAATTGTTAAATGGGTAGCCCTTCTGGCAAAAACATGTACACTGTTTGTGAGGCCACAGATGACAAGTTGAAATATTTCCTCTCATTTTCAAATGAATATTACCACTACTACTACTAATAATAAAGACACCAAAAGGTCAGCATGACATTAGTCTCTAATTACAAAGGCAATAAGTCAGCACTGCCTTTGTTACCACGGCAATCATGAGTGGTCATGTGACCACTTAATACAAAGCATTGAAGCCAAGTTCAAACTGCCAAAATATTACCTTCTATGTGCCTTCTATGTGTCCTCTGAAAACAAACCACATAATGATGCTCAGAAAAAAAGAAAAAAAAAGCAATACTGTGTTGATCGTTTTATTGCTCATCGCCTAATTGCAATGCAGCTCAGTGACCTCCTTACTTTGCAGGTCCTATTTTAAAATTAAATGTTATATTTTGTCCTCAATTTTACAGGACAATATTCAGCTGAAAGTGAAATTAAATTTGATTCATGGAGGCACAGTTATGTTAACTCAATTAAGGCCAACAAAAAAAAAACAATGTTCCTATTGCAAAGCATGAGTGAGATCATCGGTTATTTCACAAGCTTACTACTGCTTGTGTAAAATCCATCCAAATGGGTGTGCCACTGTATAATTTACTCTCTGCATAATAAAGAAGAATCTCATTTAGCTATAAATGACAACTGTTCCAAAATCTACGAAACTAATAGGAAAATACAAAACAGAAGCACGGCAGGAGAGAGAGTTAAAGGAGAAACCATTATCCTTGTGTGAGTGCTGGAACACAAATCATCCAGCGACCAATTTAGCTGAGCTAATGACAGAAAATGTGTGGGAAAAGAAAGTTTCTCTTACAGAGGTATTACTATTATACCCCTGACAAAATAAAATACAAAAATGTATGAGAGGTGCTGTATTCCGTTATATGTGTAAGATATACAGTACCTCAAGGAAGTGCACACTTTATGAGTGAGAACTTGAACAATTTGCCCCTTGTGAGCTATATGTGTCACCCCTTAAGATATGTCAATAGCACATAAATATAATAATTTTATTGAACTGAGCAATTTAAATGCATTTAGTATAACTGTGTACTGAGACTGTATTCACTAAGTGAATGGGGTAATTTCTGTACTTTTTGATTTGTAGTGATTTATTAACAGGGGGTAACTGTACTCCCACTAAAGTGCATTGTAATGGTATGGTGTAAGCTAAGATGGAAATGACATGAAAGGTTATTGTGAAAACTCTCAGAAAAAAAAAACCCTAATAGTATAATAAATTTAATAAAATTGGCCCTCTTGTACAAGGTGGTGGCTATTTTTCAAATTGTGCAACACTCTCTCATGCCAGCGCATAAGATGAAGTAACTTTTTCCTCATTGCAAGAGTTGGACGTTCTTTTTCATGTTTTACCAGAAACGCAATTTTAACAGAGAACAGAAAACCAGGAGAAAACCAACCTCCAATCAAACAAGCCAACCGACTCAGCAATAAAAGTTTCAAGCACGTAACTATCCATAGGCAATAGAAAATTAGAGTTTATGATCTCCTTTTCAAGATATTTAATTGTGTAAATGTAATAACAATATGCCATGTGAGATTAATTTAAATATGGCTGCTCAGATGATCACACCAAGAGCAACAGACTTACACACCCACACAAGACAATATAGAATTACATGGTCCATTAACAACGTCCCACTTAATAATTTAATATCTCATGAGTTGTGTGTGCTTAGATAATATCCTCTCTGCTTGTTTGTTCTCATAACTAATGTTAGCTTGCCGAGTCATGAGGTTTGACAAAATTTTGCTGTCTCTGAGCTTTTCTAATGGACCCATCAATTTTTTCAGTATAGTTGCAAACAAACCACTAATTATCCATGTCAAGGTAGTCTAAAACTGTGTATCTCTCCTGTGTTTATGTGGCCTTTTTTTTTTTTTTTATCTTATTGATGTTACCAACAGACATGTAAAACCTTCATGGTTAGCTAATGGTTAACAACTTTGATTAAGGTTAGGTTTAAGCAAGTCAAACTGCAGATTAGGATTAGGCAACTAATACAATTTTGTTAAGTAATAAAGAGGAAATAATGATAATAATATATAAATGTTAAATAAAATACATCCATAACAACATGGAATACAGAAATAACAGACTGGGCAACAGGGATGGATCAAAGGTTATAAAAGCTTAATGTTAAAAGAAAGCTCTAAGCGGAGTTTCAGAAGATGCCACAGGGCAATCTTAAAATCAACTCTAAAACAGGTAACCAGTGAAGAGAAAAATGGGGATATGGTCCTATCGCTTAGTTTTAATTGAAAGCCATGATAAAGCATTCTGGGTAAGTTCAGAATGGCGTTCTACAGGTACCTTTTTTGGTCCAGCTGAGTAGACAGGCCACTGCAGCATGTCAATGTGAGATGAGACAAAAGGCTCTCTGTAATCCTCTATGTGTTTCTGAAATTCAGCATGACTGTTGTATATCTTGTTAAAAATTAAGATGCGGGTCAAATAAGACTCATAAGTTTTTGTAGACAGGTTTAATAGACTGATTTAGTGTATCAAGAGCAGGTTGTATCTGGCTGGAAGAACATTCACAGCCGATAAGAAGGACTTCAGTTTTGTCCAAATTTAATTGTAAAAAATTATTAGACATCCGATCCTTAATTAACATCTGTTACACTGCTGTACAGAGAGGGCAACTTGTTTAGTTCATCATCCACATAGCACTCCTGTAACCCAGAGGAAGCAGATACAGGAAATAAAAAGTGGTTCAAGAACAGAGCCTTGAGGTACAACACAAGCGATCATAGACTCTGAGAAGACAAACCAAGAAAAGTAAAAATAGTCTAGGGCGGGCCCTGACATACCAACTCACTTTGTCAACCTGTCATTAAGGATATCAACAGTATCAACTGCTGCACTTAGGGCAAGCAGCATGAGCACTGAGCAATCACCTGCACTACCATTCATCAAGATATCATTTACAACCTTGACAAGAGAAGATTCTGCACCATGGAGCTGATGAAACCAAAATGGAAATTTTCAGAAATGTTATTTTCCAATACTTGCCCTGAAACGACCTTCTCCAGGGCTTAAGTGAAGGAAGCTAATTCAGAAATGGGCCTGTAGTTGGTGAGAGAAGCACGATCAATACCAGCTATATTCAGGAGGCTCAACACAGACGGTATTAAGGGACATAACCGGAGGACAGAGAGCTGTTGACGGTGGAGAGCAACCTAGGTCCTACAGATTCTAAAATGTCTAAGAGGAATTTAGTTGATATAATGTCTAATGTTCAGGAAGATGGTCTTGGTGTCCATTAGTTGCTTTAGACAGACTAACCTAAACTGACTCAAAGAATCCCAGGAAATAGAGATAAGAGATAAAGAGACTTTTTGCTCTTACATCTATAATTTTTTGGTTAAAGGCTCACTTTTCTAATGTGATGACAATGTACTCATGTGTTTACAATCCACTTTTAATAATGCAATGCTGCCTCCACTGAGGAAGAGCATGCTGCTTGAAACATATTGCATCTCTGCATCTTGTATATTGCCATTTTGTCGACCTATGCTCTCTATGTGCTGTTGTACTAAGGCACTATGGTGAAGCTTTAAAAAATATGTGTTTCCAACCTTGAGCTTCCAACCTTGTTATTTTGATTTTGCTCTTGGAAGCTATGGAAGTTTTTTCCTCCTCCATTCTGTTTCTTGTGAATTTTAAGTTTCACCCAAACATGCCAGACAGAAGAAAAAATGCTAGTCTTTTCTAGGGTTGATGGTAGTCATGGTAGAATGAAGATGCCCATATAAAATCACTTTGTGTTCTGAAGTGGAATTCATTCTCTCCTCAGACGATTGAATATTAGAAAACAATAATGCTTTACAACGCAACCCAGAGCAGCAAAATCACAGCGAGGCTTTGTTTTCCATTACCATCCTGCCCAAGAACATAAAACAATAGTGCACTGTTGCAATATTAAGCAGCCACTTTCCTTTAAGTGTGCTCAAGTCATGCGTTACAGGGCAACCACCCTGTCAAGGTGAGAGCAAGCCAGTGTGTCCATTGTTGGAAAACAGATGACTTTTCTAAGTGTGAGCACACCTTATGGTGCTGATCTCTCCTATGACAAACATTATCATGCTATATGATATACTTTGAGTCTGTGCAAATTGTTAGATTATCCAACATCCTGTTTTCCTAATTAAGCTTTAATTTGGATGAAGTGTAAACAAATTTCTGTTTCTGATACCTGATGACAAGATAACAATTCATCTTTTCAGTTTATGTTTTAAGTGAATGCATTACACTGAGCATAGTAACACCATATTTTTTCCAAGCCCTGACAACAGTCTACTATGTATTGGCCCTCCACTGAAGGGCTTCTCAGGGAGAATTTATTTGATGTAAGAATAATGGAAATTTCAATACCTCCTTGTAATGTGTACTTGCTCTTGAAATCTGAAGCTGTTAAAATGTCACTCTAAAAAGCCTAGCTATCACAGAGAAACCAGTGAAGACCCGGACATCCAACTGAGTGCTTGCCGGAAAGGGAATTTTCATTATAGCACAGTTTTAGTGTGCAATTCTCCTGAAAAATAGTGAATTCCTGAAGAATTCTCTGCTGTGTTTTCCAAACAAGCCTCTTGAATCTTCATTTTGAGGAGAGTTACTGTGCTCAGCATGTATCTGTGATTTCCTTTGTGGATATAAGTAATTCACACGGAGACCCATAATATTTGTCTTGGAGTGGTATGAGTTTCAGAGCGAGTCGGAGAATGCAAGGGGCAATTAAAGCAACTGTGTCATACAAATGCCTATTAAAATGATAAAACATTCATTCATTTCTGCTTTTAATTCAGTTTACAGCCTTTGAATGTTGATCTAATTAACCATAGCTGCTTTGTAGTGGAGTAAGGCACTGCATTACAAAAACATTTTTATTCCAAATGTGTAATCACCCTCTTTAACTCTTACATAATGGTCGTTTATGGCTGTTTATGTGGTTTGATTATGTAGCAGAAAGCTATAAATGTGGATCGGAAACCAAAAACCTTATCATTTATATATCAGATATATATACATGATATCACTCACACACACACACACACACACACACACACACACACACATACACTCACACAGACATTTTCATCAGCTCTCTTTGGAAGTATTAAATAAAATCAAACAGCATATTTCTTCTGTCAGTCAGTTAAATTTCTAATTTAAATCTAACTTTTAATTTAAATGTCTGGCCCACAAATTCTCAGAGCTAATTTGACTGCTTTAACTTAATTATTGTCATAGCTGTAATGGTAAATGTGAGGGCAACTTTTGTTTTCCACCACAGGTATAACATGTATTATGACTTCCAAAAAAAGACTGATTCATTAAGTAATTCATTCTTTCATTCATTATCCCTTACCGCTTATATACTGCAAACTGCCTGGCTGAAAGGATTATAGAAATTCTTTAGTAAGGGAAGCTAATGAGGACTGGTTCCAGTTGTGATTTATTAGCTGGAGTTAGTCTAAAATTGTCTGTAAGAAAAGATGGAAATTTGCATGTATTCATTTACCATCTCAGATCTATGTATGAATAAATTGACATTGTAATTGCGATAACATGATACATTTCAATGAATAAATATTCTGTAATCATAAATATTTGCAGTTTCTGAGCTTATTTCTCTTAATGAATCAGGTAAAATAGCCTGTATGCGGACAATACAAATTGTAACATGTTTACCAAATGTGTAATTTATTGTTTTGCTTTGCCACAGCAGCATTTTGTTTGTGGAGGTCAGAGGTATAAAGCTCAAGAACCACTGACTTATCTGCTCATACTTCCTTTTTGGTAAATGTCCATGGAATCAAGAAAGATTAAGCAAACATCTTGAGGGGACAAATATCTTTTACACTGTTGTACTGTACTCTTTTCCTCTTAGTTTACTTTGTGCTCTGTTTATAAGAGGTTAGTATTATGTGGGAACGGCAAACCGTCATTTCTACAATGAAGAATTTACCCTCATTTTTTTTTTTTTTTTTTTTTTTTTATTCTAGAGGTGTCATTCTATGAAATACTGAAGTGCCCTGTAAATGAGCTTGATGGGCCCACAGCTTTAACTGTTTGAAGTGTTCTTGATACTGGAAGTCATAAAATAAACATGTGCTACATGTCTTGCAGCTGATGTCAAATGGCACATGAAAGGAATTCTTAATAATCCTGAATACAATGCCCGAAGCAAATAACCAGAAAAAATAATTTGAAACATGATGTTAAAGGTCCCATAGTATACATTTTTAATGAATTTGTTTTCAGATGCACATTGTCTTGGGATAAGAACAGCATGACTCTTGATGCGTGTAAAAAATGTAGTTAATAAGGTATTTGGTGCACAAGTTTGAAGAAAACAGTTACAAGGCTTTGCAGAGTTGGCACCGGATGCGTTACAAAGTAAGTGTGAGGGTAAGTGCACAGAGCAATCTTGCTCAGTGCAATGCAATGCAAACCTCTGCAGGGCTTTCTCCAATAACCAACAAACCCACAATCCCCTTCAACATTTTTGGAGCGCAATTCATAAGACAAAGAGCAAAAGGGGGACCATATACCATGCACTTAAAAATATTCGCATCTGTAATTGTTTGACAACTCTCAACTTTTGCTGCTGTTAAAATGTAAAATTATCATGGGTCAAGCTCAGGTACATGGAAGGGTGTACCATGTGGATACTGTAATGTTAATATTGTGTTATACATACACATTTAATATTTATTAGTTTGTAATTACGTGTGAATAAATGTGCTGTTTCAAAGCCTACAAATGTAAGGCTTATCCTAAGCCATTGGAGAAAGCAGCCCTGCCCCCCTCAACTTGCTTCCTCTCTCGTAATAAACACACCCGAACACAGATGCCAGAATGATAGATTTGTGGTGCTAATCAGTTCAAGACCCGGCTGCGATTACATTTTCTGAATAACTGTAGGGTAAAAACTTGTTTCTCCTCCAGTGGCCCATGACAATCTTAGGCTATGCATCACTGTTTACGAATTTGTTACCTGCAAGTGAAAATTACTGGTGTGTGTTCCTGTTTGCAGGGTACAGAGTACAGAGCATTGACACACAGCAGCAAGTGGGGGAAGCATGTTTAATTTGTGTTGTGGGCCAGGTAACTTCTAGAGAAGCAGCACATCAAAAGGAGTGGACGACCAAAAATTCATCTGCAGGTTGGCTGAAAGTTTACTTGTGCTCGGTCTGGCCCACGAGCCTTGTGTCCATCATGCGGTCTGAATCAAAATCCATGCAATACAGCAGCTCAAGAACAGACTCTTGAGAGTTCAATTTTTTATGACCTGCTTCCAAACCTTTGTCATCATGCTGTAGTCTGTTGTTAGTCCTGCCAGCAATCATAGTCAAGCCTCCCCAGAGGAGTGAGTTTCATAAAAATAGACCAGGAATTCTCTGTTATCTAGTGAATTTCTGCTGATTTAAGCAGTTCCAAACCCATTTTACCATAAGCGCTAAAGGAGATTGTATCTTCTATGAAGTCTGCTGCCTGTCCCTTACACAGAATCTCCCAAAATGTCAGATATGGAGTTCAGTTGTCATCAGTTCACTGACCAATTGTATCCTACCCTGCAGCTTCAAATCTGGCCCAAACCTTCGCTTTGCAGCAGAGACTCTTTAAGATAAAATGACAGGAGTGTAAAAGTCAAGTTTAGCGACATTGCTAAGATGGCATTAAACAAACATAAATTTCTTGGTACATTGGTGTTGTGCATTTTATTCCATTTACTTTGTAAGATTGCTTTAAAACATGACTACCGGTGTGACTCATATGAGCTTTTAAAGAGTAATTAAACCCCAAACCCAAATCTGTGTGAGGCCTTACCTCTCATGGCGAAAAGTAGGGTGCCTGGTCTTTGCGGGCGGGTGATGTATTCACCTTTTATACTCGACGGGTGGTGACATCACGTGCCACCAAAGACCAGGCACCCTACTTTTAGAGCATGCAATAACACCGAGGTTCCCTTTCTTCAGTAATCATAATAACGTAAGCCATTCATTAAATCTCTTAGTCCCCAGTGTGGTGTTGAATACCTCAGATCACAATATTGACTGAACACAAAACATGGCCGGTGCTATAACTGATAAAGCACTTAGTTTCAGCCCCCGGCAGAACCTTTTTGATTAAAACAGGCAGCGGGAATGTACTCAGTTCTTCTGGGTGCTTCATATTTTACAATGAAAACAAATCCATTATTGCCTCATTTATCCTTCTCAGTTGCTTAATTACAACTTACAACTATCTAGGTCATCGGTCTGATAATGTCAAGCCAGTTGCCAGACATTTAGGAGTAAACTTTAATTTCAATCTGCTTGATGAACAGGTCAAGGGGATTGCTTAGTTTTGCTTTTTCTAGATGGAAATTATTTCTTAACTAGTATAATCTAATTGTCCTCTGCACAAAAATGCTTTTATCTCCTCACATTCAGACAGCTGAAGCTCTATTATTACCTGCAGCAGGCAAAGTCCCTAACATGAGTGTCCAATTATGTGTCATAGAGGGCCGGGTGTACACAGGTATTCATTACAACCCAAGACTACACTGGGTTATTTCATTAATAAACACTCCTACAACCATAGAGGAGGAAACCGCCTGGTTTTAGTCTTAGGTTTGAATGAAACCTGCATGAAGTCAACCCTCCATAGCACAATTGGACACCCCTTCTCAAACACATCTGCATTTTGCAGAAAATGCAGCAGTGGAGCTTTTGAATTTGTCATGGAAGATGAAAATGCATTGCTCTGTATTCAAATTTGAAGATTGGAAGATTTCTCCGGTGATGACTTCTAAGCCGCGGCCAGGTCGAGTCTTGCTCCATCTCAGATGCTTTAATCATGTCCCTGCGTGTGCTGTAGTGCAACCTGAGGTTGTAAGTGGACCCTTTGGACTCGCCCATAATCAAAGTAAAGATGATCAGGCCTTTAACATCAGGGGACCTTATAGACTTTGGAGCAACCGTCCTGAATAGTTCAAGGTAATAAAGTCAGTATTGTTTGATTCTGGGACATAAGGAAGCATAATAGTGCAAAATAACAAATGGACTTTAAAAGCGCCTCCCTTAGCTGTCTCTACTGTGGATACATGACTTTATTGTTTGTGTCAATTATTGGCAAATATTGCTCAAGGGGATGGGAGGAGTTGGAGGAGTGGAGCAAACTTGTGTGGAAGAAAGCAATTTTTCTGATTTGTTAGTCCCACTGGGCCTATTGAGGTCAATGATGATTTTTAATACTGGGGCTGGGTATTGAGAACCAGTTCCAATTTAGTCCCCTTTCCAAATTGCTTAATTTATCAGAATCGATAAACCACTTCACTGACGATACCTACTGCACATAAAACAATGAGTCATTTCTTTAGATTGTAGAAAATGGAAAAAAATGACCATGGAATGTGTTCTTAAGACAAACTACTGCACTGAGGGTCCATAAGTCCAATATTTACCCCATTATCACCTACATTTTCCGCTGCACCAACAGCAGTAAGCAGATGCTGCCTTCAAATGCAGTCATAAATACTGTAATTACAGATAGATTATACAGCTCAATAAAAGTGGTAAATAGAAATGATACAGCTGAATTTTACATGATCCCCAAGATGCCAAGATGTGACATACTCACTTTTCAAATTGCTTTTGTCACACTCATACAATAATAAGCCAATAAACTTAGGAAAATATTGATTACACAACTTATGTCCTCTTAATGGAAAAGCAGTTTTGTACCACTTGGTATCTAAAATAGTCGATGAATGTGCCTTAGCTATTCTGATAAGTAATTCTGAGACAAAAGAAACAAGAAAAAAGTTAGTTCAACAATAGCTGCATATAGTCTTTTCCCCTGACAATTCATGTAATAGGAATCAATAAAGTAATTGATAAAGACCAGAAAATGGCACCAGAATCGGAAAAAATCCTGACAGTACTGAGCCTTACTTAATTCTCTTTAATTGTTTGAAAAGGAATTATAAATTTGGTTTTATTCTACGGAGTTGCCTGCTTTTGCTTCAGTCTAATTTGCTGCGCTTTGGTTTCATCTTTATGAAGCAATTTGGAAAAAACACAAAAGTGCTGTATTAATAACAAACTATTAAATCACATGTAGTATTCCACAATAGATTCTGTTGAAGCTTTCCGCCTATATGATAGCACACAAGTGGATGATTGACTTATGGGGTGGGTGTAGAATAGAGAGATAAACTACCGCATCTTCTTTTCAGTCATCCTGTCAATGATGACTAAGAGAGGGAGCCTTGCACTGAAAACGTGCATGTGTTGACAAATTATTATAACGCTTCCTTTGTGAAACGGAATGATTTGCCACATCATACAGCAATCATCTAGCATTTTGATATAGACCCCCACAAGATATTTCGTTTGTGTGTGTGCCTCTGCAAATACCTGCCAATCAAAACAACTCTGAGGGAAAACACAGGTGGGGAGGAATCGGAAACAGCTGGTACTTTATTCTACAGCACACACAGCTACGTACAGTATGCTTTTTGTGGATGATGATGTGTTCGGGGAAAAAAAACAAAACAAAAACAAAACAAAAAAACAGTGTCCTTTTCAGCACTTCGAAACAGACATGCAGATGACAATGGCACACATCCGTAAATTGCAGTCTGCTGGGAATACTGGGCATCAGTGAAGCTCAAACCATACCTGGAACTTGGACTAAACTTTTGCATAATGCACTGAAAAAAATCATTATAGAGAATGTGGATATTTTTCTTTGCACAGAACAAAAAAACAGCATTTTACTTTTATTCTCTTGAGCATTCTTTTTTTTTTTCAATCCATATCTGTCAACTAGATTTGTGTCACTTGCGTTTCTCACTTTATATTCACTGGTACACTGCTACTACATAATACAAAACACAATTTTATATTTCCAGTTGGACCTTATTGTCTTGTCAGCCTCAATATACTGTAAGTGACAGGCCATTGCACGGCAAAATTGGTAATATCTGCCACGCTGTAACTTTAGGTTAACCTTCCCGAGATGTTTGGAAGTTATAGTGTAACAGGGGTTGGCGAATACCTCAAGGTTGATGTCTCAGGATCCTCATGGCTGATCAATAGTCCACGTAAATGACAGTGTGCATCAGAATACTGTTAATTATTCAGCAGCATTCTGTATCTATTTCCCACTGACATTTAGTATTAGACTATCCAGCGAGAGAAACAATTACATGCTTGTCTTGTCCAGTCTACATACAGAAAAATCTTGTATTTGGGGACTTGCATTGCAGATAAAGGAGAATATTATATCTGCTGCAAAAATGACACAGTGGATACACTAAAATAGCTGCAATCTCCATAGTTACCTCTTCTATGGCTTATACAACTGTTTACTCTGACTGAGCCATATGAATGGCTGCAAATCACTGCAAATCAGGCCATTATTTGTCAAAAAATTATTACAATTTAATAAAAATGACAGTAAAAATAGCACTAGCATTGAGACAATGGCATTCATATGTACCCAGCATGCACTCGTGGCAGAGGATGACTCAATACTCA
Organism: Holocentrus rufus; assembly: GCA_900302615.1. Classification (NCBI taxonomy): domain Eukaryota; kingdom Metazoa; phylum Chordata; class Actinopteri; order Holocentriformes; family Holocentridae; genus Holocentrus; species Holocentrus rufus. Next base: position 8,882 of record OMLF01026550.1, on the reverse strand, counting down.
ATTTAAAAAAAGTGCAAATATGAAAAATGAACAGAAAAACAAAGTATTAAAAAAAGGAGTGAGGTCCCATTTGACTCCATTGGCAAAATGCATGGAATAAATTATTACATGTTTATGTCAGCTGAGTCAAGATAGTCCTCGCGAGAGCAATTTTACATAGTGCATCTTTAATCCTACTCAATTTGAATGCAGCATTTGATACAGTCAATCACAGTATACTTTTACATCGCCATAATACATTTTGTAGATCCCCTGATTACCCAGAGTTCCAACCAACCCTTTCAACGCATCTCAGCTCACACATTAAAGATATGCCAAAGTTAAATACTGTATGTCTGATGCTGAATCTCCCATACATGCTTTTGTGTCATCAAAACTGTAACATGCTATAATATATTTTCTGGCTTAAAAACCACAATATTTAAAATCTTAAACTCCTGCTGCCAGAATATGAACCAGAACGAGGAAATGTGTGCACAGTACACTCATTATTATCACCTGCCATCACTGGATCCCAATCCAAGTCAGATCTGACTTAGTGGTACTTCTTCTGACAATCACTACATGAGCCGCCATATTTATCAGACCTCATCATCCTTTATGTATCCCCTTGTGGCCTCCGATCACAGGACGCACGTTATTTAGCTGTCCCTGGAATCGAGGGGAAAAAAAACTCAGCAGGCAGCAGAACATTTTCCTACTGAGCTCCTTATCTCAGGGCCCAACTCCCTCTCGCGATTAGGGGAAGATAATTCTGTAGAAACCTTCCAATCCAATCTCAAAATCGACTTATTCTCACTGTCATATAACCAACACTAGCACCGTCTAGCTCGGGATCAACATGGTCTCTTTTGCTACCTTACCTCAGACGGTATTAACATAGAAATCTGGCATCGGCTACCCTGCTTATGCCTGCTTAAGCACAGTGGTGTAAGAATGTGTGTGGCTATCTCTCGGTCTTTCTTCTTCTCAGACACCAGAGCTGTGTCTCTACCTGGTACTTTTACACAGGTGCTGCCGTTGCTTCTGTATACGTTAGCAAACGCTCTAGTCCCATATGGTTTTTCTATCTACGTGAGTATTGGTGCCAACAGTAGCCTTGTTTCTGATCCTTCTTTAACTTGACCCACTCAAGGTTTTTCTAATAAGGTTTTCTTGGGAGATTTGCTTGTCTATAGTGAAGCTATAAAGCTGGTGGTGACAGGTAGACTTCGTCCTGCTAGAACTTGTTCTTCATTTTGTTTCCTTGTGTCGGAAATTCTGTAAAGTCCTTGTGATGAAGTCCTTGACATGCTTGTGTTGAAGGGCTACATAAATAAATGAACTTGAAGTTGAACTAATAACATATTCCTTAGGGTGGCGAGGATGAGATGGGAGTGCAATGATACAACTGCCAACACCACAGGGTGCTGTCACAGAATATGGCCTAATCTGCCACACACACGGCTACACTACAGTCTGAAGCGCCCCGGAGACCTCCTTAGCAAGGTTTACTTCAGCTTGTAGCATCACACTGGGCGCCACAAAGATCTGTAGGCATCATCATGTTGCATCAAGCCCGATCCAAACAAGAACAAATATGGCACCCTGACTTAAAGACGTGAACACCACAGGGAGATGGGGGAAATAGCCTGGGTTTCATGCTTGCAAAGCCTGACAATCCTTTGTGATCCACCATTAAAAAAAAGGAGGAAAAATATCTTACAAGTTGTCAGAACTGTAAATGCTTCACTATTTCATCAACACCCACAGAACATCAATATCCCTACCATATGGTGCTCCACCAGTACAATGGCAGTGAATCCCATTTTCCCTTGGAACTTCAATAACGGCTACTGTGATCCACGCTGCCTAAAGTACATTATACAGCAACTCTCACAAACCGGTCCCAGATGAAGGCACTCATAGCCTTCAGAAGGTAACAATAATATGATAAATAAGAAAAATGATTATGCGTCGTGTTTGTTTTGCATAATGTTATTCCTCAGTAGACTACTAGAGCCACGCTTTTGCTTTGTCATTACAGACTGAAGACGGTGTTGAAGTCTGATTGGGGGCACTTAACAACTGGATATTATGGATCAATAACTTCAAAAGCCATTCTCACACAGAGCTCTTGAATAAATATACACCACTTCTACTGCAAGTAACTAATATAATGCTGCAAGTTTATGTGCTTATTTCTTCATTTGAGACCTGATGCCAGCTTGCTGTCTTTTTTTATCCAGACGGTTAAATTGTAAATCTGTTTTGACTCTCTCCAATGTAATCTGGCTTACAGTTCTGCACTAGACAATATCTAATTGTTTCATAATGGGGTTCCTGGCCTGATGTAAATGTAATTGGTGACCCTTGATATTAAAAAGTTTGGAAACTCCTCCACTACAGCACTTGCTTCAGTCTTTGGCCAAATCACAGACATGAGGTTAATGACAGCGACACATTCCCATGCTTACATGAGACACCGTGCCACTTACATGAGTTCATAAATTGTTTTTTAGTGCATAGCGTGAAACACATGTGAGTTTTTCTTGTTATTGATCCTGGTGATGGTTCCTTTTTTCCTACACGGGCTGTACAGCGACCATCATGGATCACTATTTGGCTGCGCTGCCACCAGGACAAGCAGTGTTACAGATCAAAATCTTGCTGCACTCTGGGATTTCTGGCTCTGTAGCGACTGTCATGGATCACTATCTTGCACAATCCTGCAATGTTCTGAGGCTGTTAGAAGAGAAATGGTGAGTTCTTATGGATAGTGTGGCCTGTGTAATGGGAGATAAAAATGCTTGCTAGCTACATGCTGCTGGCTTGCTAAGTCGTTATGAACTGGAGTTCTTATTACTGCTCTTAGATTAATCTGTTCACGTAGGATTGTGCCGTCTGAAGCTAGTTTTTAGTCAGTCGTTTTTCACAAGAGGAGAAGTTCCCAATCAACGGGCTTATTTTGTTGTTGGTTAAGTGAAGAATATTACTGCATCTAATGCCAACATTAGCATAGCGTGTGTGTATGTACGTGAGTGTGTGTGCTACTACAGCTACTCAACATTGATTACGCGTCAAAACCAAGCTCTACTGTACAGATCTGCGCTTGTTCTGAGAAACATTCTTGTTTGCAGTTGTAAAAGGTTTTATTTCAGCTGTCTATGTATCATGCATGCACACATAGTCTAGACAGAGGCATGTGCTTTCCAATCAATCCACAACTACACAAAGACTGCAAATGCAAACTTTTTCTACCATGAAGACACATTCATTCAGCTGAGGCATTCTCTCAGAAAATGATCAATCTGAGACAATTTGCAACAAAAGCTGCATACTGATGCTGGAAATCGGCTATGGAAATAAAAACAAGATAAGTATAATACTACATTGTAGCTGTTAGAAACCAAGCACGGTTATGTACAGCTTGTCTCAGACCTGATATATAACACATCCTGGCACAATTGTGCTTTAGCGCCAGTGTGGTGCTTTTGCAGGCATATTCATGAGATGGAGCAGACCTCCCTGTTGTTCAGACTTATCAGCTTTGTTATTTGGTTTGGGAAATTCCACATCATTTCACACACATTCCTGCTCGCACGCCGCAGCGCTGGGAGTTTCAACTTGCAGTTGACGTCTCACTAACATGCGTGACGGAGGCAGAATAACTACCAGAATCTGAAATAGAAGCCGCGCCGCGCTCACAATTGTCAATTCGACTGGGTGGGAGATAGTCCGCTTTATCTCTGATACAGCTGTCCATCATCCATACAATCAGTTTTCCCTTATCTTTCATCAATCTGAATTACTACGGACAGCGTCTGATAACTAGCAGCAAATCCCGGCCCCGGGGTGCAGAGGCCTGGGCTCCTGCTTGCACCAGGTTTTTTATTTCCACAATCACTGGGAGAAACTGACGGCAGCCATGATAAGTTCTGCAGGTCAAAATCCACCAACTATAGGGTAGCCATTATCCATCATGGCAAAGTCTGTGCAGTTATCCAGCTGTTTATCTAGATCTGTTGACTGTGCGTGTATTGCTCTGTAAGAAAAAAAAGGTGTCTTTATCTGCAACACCTAAAGGTAGATGTCTCACCTAAACAGCAGCAAAATGCACTTTTAAAAGTGATAACGAAGAAAGGTAAAGCTCTATCGCTGCATGCCATGAGCACGAGTAATTAATTTTAAATTAACATAAAAGGAAATAGCACAGGGAGATCTGGCGAGGGATTTGCATGTCCCTCTGCACTGGTGCGATGTGCAGACATCTCTGGCAGCTTCCTCTCAGCTGGATGTTTTCTTGCCCGATTCGTCTGCTTTCTTGTGCTATTTCAAGTCTGACTTCTCACCAGATGCCTGTTTCATAAAGAAATGCCGTTTGCTGCCAATCAGCGGCTCAACACTCTGCTAATTCTCTCTGCTCGCCGTCAGAAGCCACAACCAACAAAGCCTAGTTTGCCTTGCCCTCGTCTCTGTCGTGTCATCTATCTCTAGAGTGTGAATTAAGAAAACATAGAGAGGTTGACAGTGGCAGCAATCAGAATACTTTTCAGGGGGGGAACGCATTTTCTACTTCACTGCTGATAGGAGAATTATAACATGAAGTTCATTAAGTAAAAAAAAAAACAAAAAAAACGATAAGAATCAATCGAGTATCTTATAAGCCTGCTTCAAAAATATCAGCTTCCAGTTCATTTCTAAAGGAGCTAATCAGGAGGAGCTTCTAAAAGAAGCTATACATCAAGAACTATATCAGGCTTTATTCTCTATTTTTTATTTAATCTTTGTACTGTAATAATTAATTTTCACAAATACCTTCATAGCGCTGCATCATTTGTCCTTTTATTATGCAGCTACATTCATGTTTTGACATAATAAGGGTTAAAGAGGAGATATTTCAGATGTCCACATGCAGACATACACACACACAAGAGGACACGATGCAGACAGCTAATAATGCATCAAAAGAAAAACTGTGGCTGCCAAAGCGTTTGAGTTCAAGCAGAGATGGTGAACACCAGAAGACCACAATATCTAGACAGGCTCCGGGCCGAGCCTTCCTGATGCCTCACAACATGACCTCCCTTTTAGAAACAAATCAATCTATGAATGGCACGCTAATTGCCAGGAAACTCGCAGCATGACCCATTAGGTTCCCAATTCCACCCACGGACACACAGAGTGACATGACAAGTTAGTGAACTATGTGAAACAGCTAGAATTTGGGGGGGAAAAAAAGTATTCATATCCTAATTTGTGGTGCAAGCCGTATTGCACAGATTCGTAGTCTCAATCATTACCGGCAAAATGTTGCACCCTAATTGAAGACTTCAGACCGACAAGTAAGTTTTGAGTTTTCAGATAAGTGATGTTTCCAAGTCTCATTATCTGAACCTGCAGCAAGTTGCAGCATTGTGTACAGTGGGAGTTAAAGACAGTTAGACAATTGAACCAAATTGATTGGAAGGATATTTGTTGTTCAAAAGAATGTCCAAACAAACCTGAATGCTCTGGTGATCTGGTGGCTTCAGTGAATCTCGCTCCTCCGTGTTGATACACGTCGATACAATATCAGGGAACTCACTGGGCTGGTTTAAAGGCACAGTATGTAATAATTTACTTGCTCAAATGTGCAAATGACCAGAGCACATCACCGGGAGCTCACCAGTGTTCTAGATCGATAAAGTCAATCCACTGTTACCGTGATGGCTGCTGAGATTGGGGATTCGCTCCCCAGCTCACACGTAGCCAGGCTGATGCCGGCTGGGTGGACCAGCTTGTAGAGGCTGGTGTTAGCCAGGATAACACACATGCATGTCACACTATTGAGTGTCCGGACTTCCTCGCTCAGATTGGAATAATGTTATCATAGCAAATTAATCCACATCCATGGAGCTAATGACCAGCTTGGGGTTGTTTGGGTCAGGGACATATGCTGTGTGTAGCTCCCCTTAGCCCTGCCACTGCTTTCCTCTTCACTCTCATGCTACTTGTTGCAGCTAACAGCAGAGCATTATAGCTTGCTGCAGTATATATTTAGCCTAAAAATAAATGTTTGCTTTATTTTCTATAGCTGTTCCTTGACCTGATACTCGTAGCTCCTTCAAACATTTCTAACCTTATGTGTTAACCTTACTTGTGTTGTGATGTAAAAATACTGCTTCTGACTATGTCAAATGAAACACTATTTAGCTTATAACTCTTAACCTCTCGACTCTGTATATAAGACACTAGACAGCGCTAAAACATCATAAAAAGCCATAGTGCACCTTTAGAGCTGCAGTATTTCCATCTGCCGAGGCTCGATTTCAGAGAGGGATGTTCACACTCAACTGAGAAATAATGTGGAGTAAGCTCGAGCCAGACGTAATTTGATGCTTCAGTCTGCGTGGTTCTCATTGTGGGTGTAATTTACATGCTTATTCCATGTTTTCCAGGTCTTCATTTTCATGATTTCAGTTATTACAGCTTTAATATCATTGATTTTCACCGTGGGGAAAGTAAACAGGTTTTTGGTGTCAATTATAAATAGACCAAAATTGTACTGTGCTATATGCATGATTCATGGATGTATGACTACTAAATGTATGACCCATGAAAGATGGACGTGAGTGTTTTTGAGTGTGTGTGCCAGTGTTTGAATAACTATACTACCTGCAGATTATGATGTCTTGGATTCAGGCATCTATCAATCTACTGAGACCTGATAAAAGACGCTGATCTAAGATGAACATCAAGTTTACCAGGTAAGCATATGTTTCATTCCCTGTATGATTTTTTCTTTATTTTTTTCAACTTTGGACAATAATCTCAAAGGTACCATCCCGGTTCCAGCGTTGGATTATGTGGAGAAAGGCAATTTCTGTGTCATGCAGGAGACTTGACAATGCTCAATTTCACAGTGTAAAACAAATAAGCAGAAGACAGCCACACAGCCTATTCCCTACTTTCAACAACCTCGCTGTCAAAGCACCCTTCTCGTTTTCTATACCCTTATCTTTCTTCTTTCACTCACACATACACACACACACACACACAAACACGTAAACACACTTATACTGTAAACAGCAAAAAACAAGCCACCCCCATATACACACACAGCAAGACAGTTTCTAAACACTCGCTGAGTAGCTATCAAACACTTCCTTGATCAAGGACAGCACTGTGCAAACCAGGCCTTCCAGCTGTGGATTGGCAAGTGTGAATCCACTCTCGAACAAAACAAGAGGACACTGATAGCGATCAATAATGCCTTTCCTCCTTTCCTTTGCCCACACTGCTTGCATTTTATTACAGTAGCTGCTCCGGCTCATGCTGACTAGAAGGCATCACAGACACGCTAAATCAAAACATCAATACAAAAAGACCTTGTTTGGATTTTGCCTTCTGTATAGAGAATAATGTACAGCATTGGCCTCTGGGAAGTCATAAAATTAACATACAGACATAATGCAGTGGTTTTGAGAAAGAAAAAGGGCACATAAACAAATGCAAATCATATATTGTGTATATGGCTTACTAAAGACATCTTCTCAAGCTAACAAGATGTGGGTGCTCATCTATACAGGCACTGCAGAATTAAAAGAACCTTTTTATTACAAGTGCTGTCAGCAAGTAAAAAAGTAGGTTAAAGTGTTTTCTAAAAAAAAAAAAAAAAATCTTGAATCTTAGGAGTAAATAGCATCATATTTTGTTACCTTGTTGCATGTTTAGAGCTAGAGCCATGTCTTTAAAGGGTTGGTAAACTAAAATATGTAATTTTCCATGAAAATGTCTCATTTGGTATAGAAAACATCATGAAACTGAGAATCTAAAGTCCATGCAGAGTGAGGCCTATCAGCTGATTTCTCCTGAGTCAAACAATCCGTTTTGTTGGGGATACTTTCACATGTAAATTGAGCGATCTAATCAGAACATGACCTCAATTTTTATTCCCCCCACCCCCATGTGATTGGCTCTTCAACTGCACCTGTTATCCTCCACTAGGCCCAACAAGCAGTAGTGAGAAACAGAAAATGTTAGCTTGTTAGCATGGTGATTTTGACTTCTTCCTGGATATGAATCCACCATTTTACTTTTTATGACTTTTTAGGATTATTTTACCAATCTAATGTTATATCAGAAGAGGTGAGGGCTAACACTCCTCCTTGAACCGCCACCTTATCGTGGTCGAGGAGTTTGAGTACCCGAATGATCCTAGGAGCTATGTTGCCCGGGGCTTAATTCCCCTGGTAGGGTCTGACAAGGCAAACAGGTCCTAGGTGACGGGTCAGACTAAGAGCGGTTCCAAAGCCCCTATGATTGAAGAAAAAACAAGGAAGTCCACGTCACCCGGATTGACGTCACCGGGGCCCCACCCTGGAGCCAGGCCTGGGGTTGGGGCTCGCAGGCGAGCGCCTGGTGGCCGGGTCTTTGCCCACGGGACCCGGCCGGACACAGCCCGAAGGAGCGACGTGGAGATAGTTGGACTCACCTCCACGCACAGTTTGAGCTCTGGAACCCAACTCCTTGAGAGAGGCTGGACTCTCTTCTACTCTGGAGTTGCCCGCGGTGAGAGGCGGCGAGCTGGTGTGGGCTTGCTCATAGCCCCCCGGCTCAGCTGCCATGTGTTGGAGTTCTCCCCGCTGAACGAGAGGGTCGCTTCCCTGCGCCTTCGGGTCGGGGATAGGTCTCTCACTGTTGTTTCGGCCTACGGGCCGAACGGCAGTGCAGAGTACCCGGCCTTCTTGGAGTCCTTTGGAGGGGTACTGGAAAGTGCTCCAACTGGGGACTCCATTGTTCTGCTGGGGGACTTCAATGCTCACGTGGGTAGCAACAGTGATACCTGGAGGGGCGTGATTGGGAGGAACGGACTCCCCGATCTGAACCCGAGCGGTGTTCTGTTATTGGACTTCTGTGCT
>OMLF01026549.1:0-10251 GCA_900302615.1 Holocentrus rufus | reverse complement strand
GAGAAAGGGGGACAGATTGAGAAAAAAGAGGAAAAATAGAAAAAACAAATGCACACGAGCGCGTGTTTTCCTTCCTCGGGGGAAGGAATGGGAGGGAGTCACTGTGGATCTGGGTCTCTCACCACTGGACTGTCTGGGTCATGAGTCAGAGTGTGTGGATGTGTGTGGATGCCTGCATGTAACTTCCAACCCCGGAGTGCAATTGCAGGGGAATTTGCTGAGGCATTTCCAGGCCTGGAGCTTTAGAGGCATTTTTTTATCTCCTCTCTGATGCCTGGACAGCAAAGGACACAGCGCGGAGCTGCTGGGAGCGTGCAACACAAACTGAAACACTTTTCACAGCGCACGGTTTACAGCTGCGAGGCTCTTGGGAGCTGCACGATGAGCTGAACTACTACTGATGATTGCGCACGTGTCCGCAAAGACTTCCATAAAGTTGTGCACGAATGTTTGCACGGAAAGAGAGAAAAGGAGATTTTATTATGCAGAGCTTTTGATGGCGATAAATTGTGATTCGATTAGGAGGCGAGCAAAAGGACCAGCGAGAGCTAATGTGGGGCAATCAGAGCGTGGTACAAACACAAATAAACAACAACACTGTTATTGAAGCAGCATTGACCAAATGCCAGACGTCAAATTGAGGCTACATGAGGCTATCTAAAAATACACTTGTCTAAACAGCATAAATCAAATTTGCCCCTTTAACACTGACCTAAAACCCCACTCCCATCCAGGACTTGAGCTCAGTGCAAACGGGTTAACCGGCATTTTAGGGCCTGCATTTCGAACCCTGCAGCAGGCCCGGGTCACTATCGGCTTTGGCTCCGATTGGTAGAGGTGTAAATATGTAATCTAATTTGTGACCTGCTTATTTGTGACCTGCATAGGCTCAATGATACAAAACATGCTCTACGGTTTAGGTGGACTGATGTCAGGGTAACTGTAACATGATAAATAACCAATTAATTGCCATCTTTTTGACTGGACTCTGACTTATGTTCATAGTATATTTGTAATGACAGACCGCCGGGGCAAAACATTGGAGAAAATGCTGCGTTTTAGTGGTGGTGAAAGATTGTAACACCAGTTAACCAGTTGAATTATGCACACAGGATTTCCGCTAATGTAAACAGTGACACCGGCTTTTTTAGCAGGTAGTCCCAGGAAAAAAACAAAAAAAAAAAGTGAAAAAGGTGAGGCTACAAAAGGGAAGAGCGTCCCTTCCTGGTAATTGAGATGCTTTAGATTCCTATTTGACAAAGTGACATTCTGGTGTCCGGTGCGGTCAATTCTCCAGCTACAGGAACAATCCAAAACTTACAATTGCATGATCCAAAACACCCCAGGGTTAAACACAAGCACCGTGTGAGGTTTACTGATGTCATATTGCAGTATTTAATTTTTCAAACAGGCTAACATCTCGCTGCTATTTATCCGTCTTTTTTATGCAGTGTAATTTTTGGAACGTCAAATTTTTTAAATCATTTTAACTTCTTTTGGAACGCAGTGCACGTAATTATCCGTTAACCATAAAATAGTCTCAGGACGGCGAAGGTGGAGGTCAAGGTTTGTCTCAGTTTTCAAAATGAAAGAGTAACTGGCTGCAGTTTGGCCGGCCCTCTGAGTTCACGCTCCCTGTGCAGTCGTGTTCCTGTGAGAGTTACACAGGGAATCAATGGGTCTGACATTTCAAATGTCAAGCTCGATCCCAAACGCCCTATTGTCCTGAAAGACAACAGTTCAAATCTTTATTGATCGGGCAGAGGACAAGCTCGACCTTCCTCAAATGCTGTCAGAAGATACACAGATGAAGTCTGAAATCTGACAGCAGCTGTGATCCTCATCACAACAAGCAGGAACGTATTTATTATCGGAAAGAAAGACGTCTCCTCAAGTTCGGAAAAGTTCCCAAAACACCTTTGAAATGTTAAACAAAAACGTATATTGTTGTACATGATGCTCTGATTGTTCAACATAGAGTTTATGGGAGCAGATTCGGGCTTTGGAGAATCCTTCAGAATGGCTTTTCTATAACAGTCTAGTTACAACAAGTCTGAGTGATTTCTTGATTTGGGGCCTCGGCCAATAATGTGATTGATTTCTAGGAAGTAGAGCTTCATCAAGGCTGTAAGCTCTTTTCATTTGCATGGCTGTAACTCCTGCCCCCAAAGTGTGTGCAGCACTAATGCAGTACAGATGCAGAAAGATCTTGTAATAGCTACTGTTAGAGAAAAGTTCATCCACACTGCTCTACAAGGACAAAGCTCTTCTTCGCTCTTTGATCCCCCAAATGCCATCTTTTCCTCCCTTATTTATTTCTACCTTTCTGTTCACCTGCCACCTGCCTTGGATCCAAGAAGGCAGACTATTTGTGTGATCGCATCCTAACAAACACCATCCACAGAGAATAAAACAGTCCAAAACAGTCCTATTTGCCCTGCTGACCCTTAAGCCACATGAACCAGTGTGTCCTAAAAGCCAGATCTCAATAGTTGAGAGTTCAGCATGTGTTGGTCTCACTTTGACACACAAACAAACACACACACACACACACTGTCTCCCTTCCTACTCGAACCTCTCCCGTGCGGTCAGCACATTATCTTGGTAATAACAGGCTTTTATTGTGAAATGAGTATTTGTAGCCTCTTTGGCCTCTTACAAGGGGAATTCACCATTTAATGCATAAGATTGCCAATTCCCGCATTTAGCCATGCAGCTAGGAATCATGGGTAGACATCGCTCACTCTTAGTGTCGGAGGTTGTGAAGTGAACAGATTGAGAAGCAGCGGTTTCAAGGGACCAAAACAGATTCAAGCAATAGAAGTCTCGTTCTTTGCTGTTTCAGAATCATTTTCGTGTTGAGAAACTGAAGTGCTTCCAATATTTTTCCTTATATAAAGATCATGCATTTTTTTTCACCTTGAACAATGCTGTCCCTTTATACTTCCTATGTAAAGCAAACCTGTTTTATTTTCTTGTATTTAAGATAAATGTTTGACATCTTGTATACATTATGATTCGTTATTTTTGAACACATGGATTACAGATGATGTAAAATTAAGTTTTATAGTGAAAAAATATTCTGAAAACCATGTGTTGACCTTTATTCGTTAATACTCCTGTAAATATGTTATTTAATGGAATTTCCGATGCATTTGTTTGCATAAGGGCTTTATAAACCAAGTCATTTTAAGAGTATTTATAACTGAATTGCTGTTGATGTCAAATTATAAAGAAATTTCTTCATGTGGATTGTTTTAAACGTCAGGCATAGAGAGATATATTTAAGTTGTGCAATTTTTTACTGTGCAATAGAGGAGGTTAGAAGTACTGTATGTCAAATGTTTCCAGTGGGTTTTTACATTAGTGACAAAACACAGTGACACAGATTACCTGTAATATATGTTGAAACCATCACACAGAAAGAGCCAATCATCAATATGTTTCTATAATCACACAATATTGACTGTTAATATGGGACAATGTGCAAAAACCGGTACACTGGTAGCGAGATTTGATTTGCAGCTCAAAATTTACAAGTGCACTGTTTAAAACTGGACTTCTGTTTGGATTTAATTCTTCAACACGCAGACTCCAGAGACACTAAGTGATATTTCAATGCTGCTTGGGGACACATACTGCACTGTTATTGTTTATCTGCACTAGAAATGGGTAAAAGATGAGGATATATGTCTCACTTTGGTACTGTGAACCATGGCAGGATATTGCCTTGGAGTACCTCGCAAAATCTGTGAACAGAGTATGATTTAGAGTACAGAAAATTCCCACGATACAAATATGGTAGCCATGTTAAAGGGAATATTGGTGTATTATATGTTGCCGAAATCTGTACTTCTTATTACAACTGAGCAATTCATTTATACCCAGAAATGTTCTTTATTAAGGATTGTTTATTAACTGATGTCACTTTTGAAGATGAACTATTAAAGATTATTAAACTACTTTAAGGCGTTTGGTTCGGCTTGTCTTTGTATCATGGAGATGTGAACTTCAGATATGTTGCACCTGTTACATATAAAGACAATCTGCTGTTTGGCAAAAGGCAGGCGCCTTAATTGGGTCGGCTAGTTACTCAACAAATCGAATACAGACGAACTCCCTGCAGACCAAAGCAAATGCCAATGTGACAGCAGTCAGCAGTCCTTTGTTAGATCAAGTAGCTCGCACCAACAAAACATTATAATTAGGCCATATGGATTCCTTGTCCAGAGTGATGTGACCTGGTTAAACAAGGACTTGTACCAAGTAATCAGTGTCGGTTTTCAGTGATGATAAAACACAAAGGCAACAAAGAGAAAAAAGTGAAAAAGGGACTGAGAGGTCTAAACAGGTAGTGTAGAAGTGGCCTTTTTTAAGTGCACCACAAATCTTCTCAGCTAAATGTTTCTCTGATAACTACAGTTCTCTAGTTTTAATGTCAATTTTTAGGTTGATTTCACTTGTTTATTTTGTCTTTTATCTGTTTAGACAAGACTTAGCACATACAAAGTTTCAGCAAGGAGTTGTTTTCATTCAGACATTCAAAGAAACTCTATCTAGTCTATAGTTGGGGTTCAGTGCCTTGCTCAAGAGCACCTGGATGGCAGTAACTGGCCAGGTTTTCCCACCTGGGATTTGAAGCCCTGTCCCTGCAGCCAACAGGCCCATGTGTTGATCTTAGAAAGTTAAATGCAATGAGACTCAAAACTTCTGAACTGGCAGCTACAACTATAGTGAAATTCTACCGCCACCTTCAGGATGTTCTTTTTATTACATGAACCCAAAGCCTTGCCTGCTTCTAACTGTGGCTTCAAATTAACATCATCCTGACCTTCTCCCTCAAATAAAAACTCCACTTATGACCTACTATTGTGCTCAACACATTTTAAAAAACACCAGAGTCCAATCAAGATACTTCATAGGATCATCAAAGGTAAAAAGTTCAGTCTAATGGACAGTCATAATAATTCTTGTGCAGAAAAGAGTTCAGAACAGAAGAATGTTTAGGAATGAGGAAGATTATTTTAATACCACAACTTGACTGACAAAACAAATGTCAAATTTACGGTATAACTAAGCTTGATTATGCAATTGTAATAACAATACAAATTATATTTATGATCACATTTACATCGTAGGAAAAAAAAATATTGAAGTAGGTTACTCACAAAAACAAGCCTGTCCTAAAATGAGAATAAATAGCTAACAGAAACATTGATGGCATTAACAAATATTTTTTTCCTTAGGGAGGGATTAGTGTCCACAAAACAAAAAGACCAATGTGAGGAAAGTGAATGGCGGTTGGCTTAACGCTTCATGTAGACACCATTTATTACTTAGCCATGTAATTATAAAACAGTACAAATCCTTCAATGATAATCCACGTTACCAGACACAATTCCTGGATATGAAGTCAGTCTTTTAAAAACTGAACAAATTCCTCCTACACACTGTCGCTGAAAGAGGCGCAGTTGTTCAGTGCACCGTCTTAAAAAGCACGATTCATGGCTGTGTGGTCGCACGGTGTTCCTGAGTGTGTATTTACACTGAGACGGGTGTCTCTGAACTCTACATGCTTGTACAGTCTCAAGAGGACACCCCGGATTAGCACAAACTGGATTTTCTGATGCATTTCATACAAAGACGAGTGAGAAAAACAGCTTTTCTGAGAGTGGTCTAGTTAAAATTCCAGTTTCTCCTTTCGTTCTGCTCTAGCTTTACCTTTGGAGTGTCAGTGAGTCAACAATAATGAACACAGAAGAACACCATACAAAGAAGTGATTAAAACGCTAAGCTCTAGGACTACTGTAGGTCAAAAAAACACCCCAAGTTTACATTCAAATGATCCTCGGCTCCTTGGGAGAGGAAAAGATGCAACATGATTTGCGAAGGGAAAGATTCAAGATCCATTACAGGAATCATCAACATGGAAAGTTATAAATATAGATTCAAGCATAGCTTTGCCCGACAAGCAGGAAGCTTGGGATAAATTATCATAAATAGCGTTTCTGATAGGAACGAGGCCCAAATCTGCCAAGCCCCAAAGTGCACGGTGTCCGAGAAATTTCATGAATGGATCTCGAGCAAGCCTGAGAAAATGACCATGAAGAGATGTAGGCGATGAGGGGGGGAATAAAGACTGCTGTGGCATCTCATTATAGTCCTAGGAGGTATAAAGCTTCGCTCTCTGTCCCAAGGAGCCCTGACCTGTCATGAGTATGATAATAAAAGGGGTAAAAGACAAGGCTGAGGTCCGGTGAGATCATGTTAAGGCCAGGGTATCACAGGATCAGTCAGGCTTTGCTGGTATAGTACTGGTAAGGTAAAAGGTTCGGTCAGCTCACAGTCTGGGAGCAGAAATCAAGCAAAACTTATCAGCATGTACCAACTCAGACTAGATACTAAAAACTATTTTTTACTGTGGTTAAAGTTTTTTCAGTGGCTAAAAATCAATGCTTTCACTTTCAGCTCCTCACATCTGAGTTTCCACATGTTAATCAACTGTTTATTTCTGGGCAAGTCATCTCATTGTGACCAACTCCCTAACAAACTACCGTAATGAAGGGCCTCATCAAAGGATTAGGAAATGTATTCACAAAGCCTCGCAGTGCCAGTGAAGTGCCAGTGCTGGAAAGGATCAGATCTTAACTAAAAAACTAAATAAGATGGAAAAAAGGAGGAAGATTATGACTGATCCGGTATCAGTATTACCACTTTGTAAACACAAACCCAGAGTTACAGATGATAAACCCCACCCAGGGCAGGAAGTTAACTTTGTGAGTCCACTGGCCAAAGAGGCTGGTTCACCTCAAACCTATGATATGTGGAAGAGAAAGGGACCTCCCAAAAGCTCATCAGTCACATGCTCAGGTGTTATCAGGGTCTGGCTGGTGGTCTATGATTAATTTCCCACCCCAATCCCAATCCCAATCCCAATCCCACCCCTTAGATGAGGAGATAAGACCATTTCTTTAAAACAAGATTGTGCACAGTCCTGTCTATCTCTGTCCTGTGAAGTTGTTCCCTCCAGGAGGAGAAATGGTGATTGAGTCCAGAATGGGACGGAGAGCCTGGCCAAACGGCCTGAGGAGGAAACACAGCAGACAATACAGGTGAAAAGTCAAAACAGAGTTGAAGAAGTGGTGTGGACAAGTGAAAAAGAGTAAACAGATTGATCATGACAGGAGGAAAAGTCTTTCAAATGATTTGAGAATGAAACACAAAGACACAGACTTCAAGTCTTTATGCTAAGCTAACACGAAATGCTAACCATCCAAACCGAACCAGTGTACATTCAGAGGTGAAACTGATATTGAACATCTTGTCTCAGTCTGGGCAAGTCGGGTATTTTGCCCAAAACACTGGTGGATTCCTTTAACAGTGTGTAAGTCTTTTAGGGTGGATAAAGTGTTGACAGTTCACCAAAACTGGTTGGCAAAACCTCACAGAGACAAATACGAAACTATTTCCCTGAGCAAAATTGATGTTTTTTCTTTGGTTTACTCACAGTGTGGGATAGAATCAGATCTTTATAAATTAAATATAAAGTATGCAGTTAAAATTCTGATATTGTAATAACACTACCATAAAGACAAAAGGAAAAACAAAGAGAGAGAATGAGACAGGGAGACCAACATCTTCAGCAATGTAAGAAAAGCTTTATGACGCTTATTGAATTGAGTTGACTTACGTGGATAATACTTCAGATGGAAGGTCAGTGATGTACGCAGGGATCTTGGAGCCTGTGAGGAACTGAGCCACCTCATTGCTGAAGCTGTTGCAGTTGTGCTCAAACAAGTGGTACCTATCACCTCTATGTGCCGAGAGAGATAAAGAGAGGGAAGGAAAGAGACACAGACAGAATTTCAGAGAAAATAAGAGAAGTCAGACGGGGTGGAGAAGGGTGGGTGAGTTGCAGGAAAGACAAGATAGGGACAGAGGAGATTTTGACAGGGAGATAACAGTGAGAAAAAGGAGTGAGAGAGGAGTGCATGACTTGGTGTGTGATGCCATTTACACTCGCACAGTTCACGGCGTGTTTTTGAAGTGACTTTTCTTCTGGTTAAGCCTCTATTTCTTATTCATTAAGCGAGCTGAGTTGAGTCTGGACAGACTAAATCAAACATGTGGATAAAATCTTGTCAGACATAAATGTCGGAGTCTGTAGCCTTGAACTGGTTCATGCTATCTTGTGGCTATTCCATTTGAGCTGATAATCAGCAGTGATATCATCTGGTGGGACTTAGCCTTTACCTGTATGTGGATTCTCCCAGTGAAGACAGGTAGTCCATAAAGATCTCCTCAGTCACTTCAGTGTTGCCCAGGTCCACAATGGAGTTTGGCTCCCCCAGCTGCGTGCCACCCTAAAGCACACAAACACACAGCTTAGAGGATACCTCTTTCTCTGTATTATTTCTCGATAACTGACCCACATATTTATGCCACAAATCTGTGTACTTTCCTGTACACCAGTGAAAGTGCCATACAATCATTATGTACTACATGCTCTGTTGTGAAAAGGATGATGCTGATTCTTACAGGTGGACAACTGGCAATGCCCTCTCCTCCATAGAAAAACTCCTCCCCGTGGACCACAATGGCAGTATGCCTATAAAAGGGACATAAACTTTCAGTACAACCAGGAATACCAATTCTTCACAACGCACAGGATAGTTTAGGGTAAACCTAATTCAGAAAATGCATCCAGTGTAGCTGTACTCACCATATCCCATCAAGCTGTTTCCCTGTGTGGATAAAAGCAAGAATTAAGTCAGAGCAGGGCAACCTAATTTATACAGTGAGTGTGTTGATAATTCATAAGTTGTTATAGCCATAAGATAAGCCTGATAGCTCAGAGGCCTGCCTAGCATCCCCGCTCCCTCCCGGTGTCTCTCCCAAGACTGGCTGCGCTCTCTGCGGCTAACCCTAGGCCAACCGACGCTGACTAGCTAACTTAGCTTGTTAGCAACTCACCTAGCATGAGAGGACTCAGCTGGCGGGCCATGCCTCTTGACAGGTCGTAAATGTACAGTTTCACCTGGTACGAGGGGACAGATTGGTCCATGTTTCAGAGCGTTTTTCCTCAAAACGAACCGGTAATATGAAAACAGCAGCTCGTTAGCCGGCTAGCCAAACAAGCTAGCTAGCACTCTGAATGAAAGTTGTATCGGTCAGACTTGTGGTAATAGTTAATTACAAATAAAAGGTAAATCATATAAAAATAGAAAAACACAAACTCTTTAAAAAAGAATGAAGTAAATGGATAAAGTAGCTGGTGTAAAATGTATCTGTAACAGCTGAGTCGGCTGCTGACAGCTGGTGCTGTGTCACTATGACTGGAAACAATACAAACATGACTGTCCAAATGCCTTTACAGTACAGAAACCAGCCAATGAGAAGGCAGCATGCGGCTGTCAACAGGAAAATATGGCAATGGAAAAAAAAGTTAATCCTTTTCTTTCTCTCTGTCTTTCTTTCTTTCTCTCTTTTTTAAATATTTGTAATGGTTATTTTAAAATATCTCTATTATAGTAGTTAAATATTTTTTGATTACTTATTGGTGTTCTGGCATTTGTGCGTTCAGTGAACTGATGGTAGTTTTATAATGTATATATAATGGCACTGTAATACCTTCTAAATCATATAAAAAGATACTGGTTAAGTATAGGCTATCATAGCATCCTTTATATTTTCAAGTTGCTTTCATAAAAAAATAACCAAAAAATGAGAAAAATGACATATAATGAGTTACCAAGTGTTTTATTCAAGTGTTTTCATGTTTGTTCAATTTACACGAACAGTGTTCACTCATATCTGCTTCCTTTGTTCAAAAAGCTACAGACTGCATTTTTACGATCAATATTTGGACACTGACAATGATGAGCAATTTCGGCTTATTTGTAAATGCAACTATTTGTAAAAAGTTGACTTACTTATTGATGGTGAGAATATCTTTGGCTCTACCCTGTTTCCATCTGTAGGCGGCAGTATGATTGCTGTGGCGCTGAACTGACCACCGAAGAAGAAATTGTGGGCGTTCGCGTCATACTGCTGTTGAGCGTGCCAGTCATTGAAACTAGTCTGGACTTGCGACTTACATAGTACGGTATGTTATGGTCCTATACACAGATTCAGTCGCGCTACGAGGATCATTTTGTTCAGTCTTAATACATCTTGCATGACAGGTATGCGGTTGTTAAGTTAACAAACCCTAACACCAGAGGAGCTAACTGTGGCTAACAACATGCTAGC
>OMLF01026548.1:7764-27538 GCA_900302615.1 Holocentrus rufus | reverse complement strand
GACTCTCCCAACCCATTCACAGTAGAACGAAGCCAAAAACACAGACTGTTTGTGCAGTCACCTCCAGGTTAATTAACACATGGAGAAGGAACCATCTCCCCAAACTGTCTGAGTTTAGCTCTCGGAGTGGTCGACAGCCAAAAGCAGCTGCAGGTGGCCCAACCAATGAACACAAACAAATCCTTCCTTTGTAGGTTATCGTAATTGTATTCCCGCTCCAGCAGAACATACCAACACCAGGTGCAGCGAGCAGGTGGGTGTGTGAATGCCATGGCACACCCATGGCACCACACCAGAATTCCATGACAGTCTTGGTCATAATTACAGCTTGTGTATTTCTCTGTCTCTGTATCTGAAGAGCCTCATCCTTTATGAAATTATGCTTGACACCGTGCCCAGACAACTGCTGAAGTGTGACTTCTGCCCATGCCCATTCAGTGTTATTAAAGCATTTCCTGGATTTGCATCTTTTTCGAAAGTGTTTCTATTTACTCCTGCATGTGCTTTCCTCCTTTCAGTATGAACTTATCAAACAACCTGAATCTTATCTGTCTCCGCTCTGTCTCTGACCTCAAGGTCACGTCTCTTTTCTGATGTAGTGCTGTGTGAACGATGGCCTCCTCTCCATTTGCCCCTTGATGACTACAGACGCAGTAAATCTTTTCGCCGGGAAGTCCCACAACAGAGACAGCTAGTCTGCTGGGTATATGAGACTACAGCATGTGGACAGCTTGGCAGGGAAGGTTTCTGTCACTATACAGTCAGTTCTTATCATCTTTCTTTTGATGAGAGGACTGGGGGAAGATAATGTCTGAAGGTCGGCTCGCAGCACCAAGCAGGAACCTGATAAGACCTGGCAAAGGGAAACCCTCTAGTCCCAACTAACCACAACTGGATAAATAAAATATTTTTTTCTTTTTTTTTTTTCCTCCAAAGGAATTGTAGTGAACACTGTTACTGCTGTAAAGATTAAAGAGTTTACAAAATGAGATATCTAACATTTAAAAGATGTGACACCTACTCTGAAAAAAAAATGTAAGATTACTGGTGTGAAAGAACCACTCGCTGTTGAATATTATTGGGATTATTAGCTATCTTGAGGGATTTACTTTGGGTTAGGGAATTATACAGGATGAAATTGTGTGTGCCCTCCAAATATTCAAGTATCTGTATTCTTCAAATACCAAGCAATACAAATATCAAGTGACACTTCTCTCCAGAAAGTATGCATAATGTTTTGGAATTAAAATCCTCCATATGTGGATGATTTTTGGAAGTAATTTTCTGTTCAAGACTTTTTGGCATATCATAATTTGTGGACATGTTCAATTTTATCATTAAACCTGCAGCCAAAAAGCCTCTTCTGCTCTCTACTGCAGGCACTCACCACTGCCAAAGTGAAAGCAAATGTGTCAAAAGAAGTAGATGCCAATGACTGCTGACCAGGAATTGTGACCCTCCACCATACTCACAAAATGATGTTCAGGCAGATGTTCAGAGTTTCTTCAGTCACTGAGTAGCTTGATAAAAATCACTTTAATGATGCCGTCTACATTTTGTACTTTTGCCTGTGTAAATAATTTATCCTGCAGAAAAATATAGCATTGCCAGTGTGATTTGCTTATGGCTTATGGATAATAGAGATAGAGAGACTTTAATATCATTTGAGCTATCACCCATCCATCCCTCCATGCATCCATTTTCTATACTTGCTCTATACTTGCTCAGGGTCATGAAGGGCTGCAGCTTATCCCATCATATGTTTGTCAGAAGGCAGGGAAACATCTTAGACAGGGGAGAACAGGCAAACTCAACACCAAGAGGACCAGGGTATCTATTCAAAAGTTTGATTCTATTCATCCTCTTTGAGACATATTAACTTTAACTTCAATCATCTTCTAATACACACTAATGGGCGAATGTTCAGCCTGTTAGAGTGGGTGATGTCACAATTCCATCTAATCCCTTTTTCCCAAGCAATCTGCTTTCAATTTGCAAACGCTTTTAAACCTTTTCTAATGAACTTTGACCCTTTCTACTGAACTTTTCTAATGCATTTTGCTGAAATTTGCTTTAAAGTTTTGACTGTTTTAATGCATATTCCAATAAGTTGTGTACATAGTGGTGAGGCTCAGATTGACCCGTGACCTGCAGGTCCTGACAGTACACTGCAGTTTCTGGTGGTTATGGGTCATCAAAAATAAAGTTGAGGATAATTACAGGCAGGTTGCTGGCTGAGAAGATTAAAATAATAATATACAGTACCATACAGAAGATTTCTTTACTAGATTTCTGAGCTCATTTTTTCTCCACACTTCATCCCTCTCAGCATTATGCAAGGGGGGCAAGTGGAGTGATGGTGGTTTGTGTTTTATTAAAGTTACCACCATGTCAGGCAATTTCAGTCAGGTGAGTTGCTAATGCGGGCAGATCAGGGTGAACTTTGAGGTGACCTGTGCATCACGAGCACATAGTGTTCAAGACAGTAATTGCATACTGTGATTGTATTAGCACATTTATCAGTATATTCTCTGCTGAGGTTCAGTTAATGTGCAGGGGTTTTTTTTTTCAATTTGTACATTTACTTTACATGGGTTTACATTGTCAGTAGTTATGACAGATGCTGTACACTTAGACATGCAGTTTATTCTTGTCAGATAATTAAGTTTCCCACTTCTTTAAAAAAATGTAGGCCCAACACACAATAACAAATCCACCAGAACAAATCATTTGTAAAATAGAAAATAAGCCAGTTATTCAATGCTTATTGTATCCATATTCAAAGATGTCGGCTGTTCTCCAGTGATAACAGATAGTGTGAGGGACAATATTATCACACCCTTTTTATTTCAATTTGAATTTATTTGAATCACAATGGAATGCACGCCATTTATAAAGCTATAAAGAGTATAAAGAGAGTATTTCAAAGCATTTTGATATGTATGTGTTCGTTTAGTTTGGGTACACAGTTTTACTTCCTATTTAATTATCCTGCCATTTTTAAAATGGGTGATACTTCAATCAATCTGTCAGTCAGGAGCTTTGTATTTCCAGTAACGTGTTTCTGTCCATTATGCATATTTCCTTTTACAAAGACAGAAATGATTTGAAGCCAAACATTTGCAGAACTGAATTAAGCTCATGTTATCATGCTATCATTTCTTTTTAAGCGCTGCTTTCATTGCGACAGCCTCCCTCCACAATGGGAGCGGGTGACTGTACCATTGGACTAAATTCTAAGGGAGGAAAGAGGAAGAAAGAGGAAGCCTCAGCTAATGCAGGGATTTCTAGAAGGAGCCTTAAGAACACACAGGTGCACAAAAAACACATAAGAGCTATACCTCCGTAAATTACCATCATTGTGCCTGGGAGGAAGAACTGGAGTCCAAAGAGTGTGAAGATGTCACCTAAAACACTTTGTCTCAGAACCCACCCAAAAAGACCCTAACACCGGCAATTTAAGAGAAGAATGGACCATTCACTTTGGGGTCATGACTCTTTCCTGACCAGATCTCACAGAAAAGGCAACAACCCAAGTGTTCTATGTGTTAAAACAATGAAATATATCACTGATTACTGTCTGCTCCACAGACAAAGTGGCTCCTATAGATAAATGAATGAAATAAAAATTGTGAATACAGCACAATATTATTGGATTTTACTTTGGAGGGGAAAAACAGGAAAATGCATACGGCTTGCATGTTAATCAGAATCAGAATCAGAATCAGAATACTTTATTGATCCCCGTGGGGAAATTAAGCGGAGGTTGTGCAGGCCTTCACGTATTGGTAAGATGGAAGTCTTTGCTGGTAATCCTAAGTTGTTAAAATGGTTTTGGTAGTGCTTTGTATAAGTGTTAATGCATAAGTCATCATCATTTTGAGATTTGCTACCTGCAGCACTTCAGCACTAGCAAATGTGCATTTTCCTACTTCCTCAAATCCAGGCTTGTATCATGAACATATAGTAATGACATGCAATATGACTAGCCTTTAAGAGATCACTATTCAGCTAAATATAATACACAGAGGCCCAACTGGCTATGTTTGATCTGCATTTTAGTCAGCTCGCTTATGTTCAAAAGTTATAACAGGTATATATGCAGCAGTTCCCAGTGTGTCATGCAGGGTACACTGATGTTCGACTGTATATCACATGATCATTGTGAAAAAATTGGACGCCTTCGGAGGCCTAACACATGTAAATGTGAGATGACCATGTCAGAGGGTGAATGTTTCTGAAAACTTCAATCAGAGAGAGTCTGTAGTCTCTGTAGTCTTTGCTTCAATCTTACTGGTTATAATATGAATATTGTCTTTGCATGCAAATTTGATTTGGTCTTTAGTGGGATTGAACTACAGAATTAGAGTCACTATTTTGGTTCTGCAGTGTTACATGAAGCTGAACACTGAATTTTAATTAGTAGTTGTACACTGTCAGTTGATGATCTTAACATAATAAGGCATCTTTTTTGCCTTTGACAGCAAATTCTAACGAATTGATATATTCTGTTATTCTGCTGTCATAATAAGGCTATAAACTTAAATTTGCTGAATGTTTATTTAGAGTTTGAATTAATTTTTGTCATGCTTTGCTTTACCTACTTTGTGATGAACTTTGAACAAAGCCTGGGCAGGCAGCAACGGGTGATCTCTGAGCAAGTCATGACTGAGTGTGTTTTCTAAGCCCTCTAGCGAGGTTTTTTATGAGCTAGATGTTCGACTGACGAACAGAGAGCCTGGGAAGAGGGAGGTACGAAATGCCAATACTTAGACAGGGAGAGGGAAGTAAATGAGAATGTGGAGGACAGAGAAGAAGCAGTGTGAACAAGAGAGTGAAATAATGCCTTACTGCACCATAATCAGGAGTACTTGCTCTACAAAGTCTGACAGTGCAAATAGGCCAAAATAACTCTAAAGTCTTGCAACTTACCCGTGAAACTTTATTATTCTGCATCATTCGATTTTCTCTTATTTACACAGACATTCTTAGAACTGACCTTGCAGTTTTTTTGTGCACTCTGAATGATGAAATTGGAATTGATTTATCGATCCAAGGTCCATATGCATTTGAGTTTGACTCCACAGCAGTTATTATCTACTAAGCTGCAGTTGCAGATTTGGACAGCAGAACCTTTGTGCAGATAATGATCATAATTTACATTACTGATGAGGCAGAGGCCTGCGATAATTAAAGAGCCTTTCTTTGCCACATCAGGGTCATAATATGCAGTAAAACACTACTAGACAATCCACACATTAAACTGACCAGAACAGGAAATGCAAAAGAAATGTGTCAACATAAAGAAAAAAAAGTCTATTAAATGTAAAATGAGACACAAATGGAAGGAAGTAAAAACACAGAGCAGAGTGAGCAGACATGTCTTTGTGGGTGATTGTACACAGGGAAATCAAAGGAGTAGACAATAAAATCTCTTTGAAAACTGTACTTTAATGTGGTATTATGATATTTTGGGAGGTTTCAGGATGTTCTCTACTTGAATAATTTTTCCATTTTCTACTAATTTGTCTGTGCTCCCTTAATGAGACCGTCCATATGAATCTTTAACCCACACCCACACCGAGATCATCTTGTACATTATTGAAAAAAATCGAGAAAAACCTTCTCTCAGTGAACAGTACAATTTAATGTCACTAGATAAATAATGCTCTGTTCTCACACCAGGGACTTGCGTCACTAGCTAGTTTTTATAGTCTATGTAATTTACTGATGGAACCAAGTTTTCCCCTAAGTTTGGAGGGGAAACCACATAAACAAATGTGTGTGCATTGTATATAGACACATGTAGTATAAAAATTGTTGAGACTGGGCTTAAAAAATAACGGTGCACATATTTAAATAATGGTCTAACCACAACTTGACCAGCTTTCCACACCTTTATTGTTATGTCTTCAGCAGTGTTTTGCCCATAATTTGAATCTGTCTTTTTATCTGCCTGTCACCCCCCACACCCCCTTTCCCAAGCATTTGCATGTGCACACACCCACACACTCACTTATTTTTCGCCAGTGATGAGATAGATCGTATATAAGAGGCTCTCTGCGGCCCCCTCATCCCCAATACGAGCCGGCTCTCTCTCCACTTGATTGTAGTAGTCAGTGGCTGGCAGGGAGGAAATTTCTCTGACGCTGGGCTGATGCCCACGATTTTCTTGTGGTGGTTAAATTCTCAAGTTTTACCACATCAGCCCGTTAGGTCATACAATTTACTGCCCATGACAGAGCGGAGAGGAGAGATGAGAAACCCAAGTCTTTTTCCTTTGAGGATGGAATAGACAGAACAGAATAAGGGGAGAAAACAAAAGCCTGCCTGTCCTTTAGCCTTACTATCACCATGGCTTTACTCTGCTGAACACAAAAAGTGAGGCATCCAGTAATTGTGAGACATATTGATCTGACTGCCAAGGACCATGAAAATTAGTCCACTTATTGCTTGAATCTCCCTTTTTGAAGAAGTCATTTTAGTCAGAGCTTATAAACTGACATTAGGATACCTCTGAGTCTGCTACCCTCATACTAATTACGGAGCGGAAGAATTTTCTTTGTTATGCAGGAGCACAATTTCAGAAAGTCTCGTTTACAATTAAAACCTTTCAAGGACTTTCTCGAGAGTGTCACCTATGAGATTTAGCACTTATCGACAGAACACAACACATGGTGAATAATGGCGTTTTGATGAGGATTCTGCCTGTTTGAATTTGTCCTCTACCAGGACATATGGAAGTGTATTGCGGGGCCGCTGGCTTCCCGTGGAGGCAGTTCTTAAGTTGCCCGTTTGATGTGCCATTTAGGAGCCGGAACAGTATTGAATGTTATTGGTGGCAGGGGGGAAACGTAAAGGACTCATTAGGTTTAACCCAGGGCAGAGGGAGAGGAGAGATGGAGGGCGGAGAGAAGAAAAAGGAGGGGAGGAGGAGGAGGGGAGAGGGCAGACTTTCTAGAATTGGAAAAAGATTTTAGATGAAATAAGAATAGAGAGAAGAGCGGGGAAACTTCCTGAAGAGAAGATAGGTGAGGAGGGAGAAGAGTGGGTCAAAGAGAGAGAGGCCTATAAAGAGAGAGATGATAGACAGCTGCAGAGGGACGGATGAGCTGAGATGATAAACGATACATAAGCTGAGGAGAATAAATGGAAAGCAGGAGGCCGACTGATTGACAGATAGGCCAATTGGTGGCCAATGAGCGGGGAAGGCAGGCTACAAGTCATGCCTAAGTCAGAGTCCATCATTACAGTCTCAGATTTATTTGTCAGAGATAAATCTGTGTAGTCAGTCCGACAGACAGAGTCGGCTGTGTGCACTCAGAGCGGAAAGAGACAGAGTGAGGGCGCTCTGGTGGTTCACTGTGTAGAGTGTGTACCACGTACTTATGAGCACAGCGGGGCAGGTTTGATCCCGAAACGTGCTGCATGTCGTCTTCTCTCTCCCTGCTCTGTATTTCCTGTCTCTCCATTAAAGTTATGTCCCCTAAAAATCTTTATAACAAGAGAGAGAGTGCAAAGCCTCTGCAACGTCCACATAGGAATATTAAGTGTAGAATCTGATCAGGATTCATGTTAGTATGAGTCGTTTTAATGCTATCTGTTGCCTCAGTGTCCTTTGTTTATTTTACAAGTGCTAACATTTCTCTCAACCGTGAAAACTGCACTGTTTCCAAGATGCAAGAAACAAAATAGTCTCAAATTATACTGAAGCTCCCATCGGCAGCATTAAATTACAAACCACAAACCTCTTTTATCTTGTTAATGTAGCACCTTTTTTGTGTCAAATAATAGAAGCTGCTGACAAGTTTAGTTGCCTGTTTTTGCAGCACTCTGAAAGTCCAAAACCCTGTGTTTATTGGAGAATTGACCAAGACTAAACAATATAAAGTTTCAGGGAGGATGAAGGGTTGCTCTTCAGGGCCGATCTGTTGGATCACAGTTTTAACTGAGCAGTTAAGGCTCTGTGAAGTTATTCACACTAGTCTGACCTCCCCTGGACAAAAAACATGGATGAATGGAGCGCGCCCTTCACACTCTGTTTCAACAACTTTACATCTGTTTTTTTTCCCTCTCACATTGGATTGAAGTGCTTTTCAGATAAACTGTTTCTTTTAGAAGAAAGTTGTCTGTACTTAAAATCAAGTGGGCAATGATACTCAAGTGGACAAGAAATAGATAAAAGAAAGAAAGTTGTTTTCCTTCCTTTAAACCGACATATTTGTGCTCTATACAGTCTGTATGGATAAAAATGATACCATCAAAGATCTGATAGCAGACTGAGGTATCAGTTTTCCAAGCATTCATTTTATTAACTGACATATTTATAACCTCAGGAAGAATAGCTGTTAGCATTTGCAAGAGCTAATGGGGATCCTGATAAACCAAACTAAACTAAACATATCCACAATTAAAGCTTGGACTTAATTTGTGAAGTCATATAGGTTGCCTTTTCTAATACTGAGCAGCAGCTCACTTTGGAAAGTAAACTAAGTCTATTTTTAGAGTTGGTGTATCTTAGTAACGGTGTTAGAAATTTTCTTTGACATGCTAAGTAGTAAGATGCCTTCAATATGCTCCCTGTGAAGTGGATTACATTTACAGTGTCTGTGATTGCTTTTGGATACCAAAGGGATGAAAGAGGCGGAGGATCTGATGTTGGAGAGTCCAGCGCTCTCTGCTCACTCGCTGCTGTTTAGGAGGCAGTTTGCACTTCACGCTTAGGTGTCACTTCATCGCTTCCTGTGGGCAGAGTGTGGGCGTGCACACCCAACAGCAGAATTTCATTTGGCTTCATTTGGTTTCAATTAAGGGGAATGAGATGACGCTCTCTGCTGCAGTCCCACTTTGTGATTTAGGCCAAGATGGATGTATTTTTTACATGAAAACCTTGCTAAGTGCAGCTTTAACCCCTCCCTTTGCACAGAAGCAGCTGCGTTCACTGCTGTGTCAACAAGGCAAACATTTTGTTCCATTCATCAAGTGAAGTCAACTGCTGCATAATCATTCAAACAAACACACTTCCTAGTTAGATTATTTACTAAGTAAATGGTTATGGAGCAGGGTTACACTTTTGATTAACAACATCATTTGACACGCAAAGTAGGATTTATCATTCATAGTATTTGCAGTACCAGATATAGTTTCACATTTAACCCAAATACAGAATTGATGGCAATATAAATGTGTTGTGAAATAAGCAAAAATACCCCTATGTAGCCTATGAAAATCTACTGACTCTGTGAGTAATTGCCTCACCTTCTCCAAACATTCCCGGCCCGCAGGAGAGGCCGATTCTCCTCAGATAAGAGAGGAAACTCTAAAGCTGTTCTTACAGGTGACTTGCATTGTTATTTGATTCCTGTGGAAGCTGTAAATGAACTGTGAAGGTGAGGCACAGAGACTGACACCTTTCTTACCATGGAAATGTGTTTACACTAAACTCCCTTACGTAAGTCAGCAGCTGGGTAGTCCAGCACACACACACACACACACACACACACATACACACACACAAACACACAACCTCCCTGCAGATGGACTCTGCATTATTCCAGTAGCGAAACAAAAACAGCTGACTCTGACCACAGTAGAGAACTGGCAGTAAATAAACTTCTTATGAGCCATTTGATCTGTCCTTTGTGACAGTCTGTGCTGTCGATGTAGTTGTGATTTCAGGGATACAGAATTATCATTTCACTGTGTTATGTTATTATTTTGGGAGAAAATGAATAATTGGGTGTTTTATATAGACATTTGACAACATTCTGTGCTTGCAGTGGTTTTCTTAAAGCTCCTTATCCTGTGCGTGTGTGCGTGTGTGTGTGTGTGTGTGTATTTCCAGCCCCTGTCTGTCTGTACCTCTGTAGTGTGTGGCTGACAGTCCCTTGGCAGGTGGAACAGCGATGCTGCTCTGGGAAACTGCTCAGATGTTGTTAACTGCAAATCTGTCCCTACAAGTGAGAAACAGCAAGGCAGGAGATTCTTCCCTTATCCTGCAGACTGGGCTGTACCAGAGGCTGCAAACCTGCAACACCATGCAGCCCTTACTGGAATCCTACCATGCAGTTTCAGCAATAGCGACATAAAAATGTAGCCCAAGCACAGCTACAACAATACAGCGTAGTATGCATGTCAAACTTACCTGAGGAGGCTGAGGAATACAAAGTCACAACTGTAAAAGTTTTGTGCATTTCTAGGAACACAGCTTTATTACTAGGAGCCATCCATCACAGAACAATTTGTGCAGTGGTACTTCGATTTATAAAGCAGCGTGGCATGTCAAAATAAATATGACTATATGCAATGTTTCTGCTATTTTATTATAGACAAATTGAGATAAAAAGAGCAATAACATTTAGAGTTTATTTGCACTTAAAAAAGCAATGACGCGCAGAGCTGATTTTGCTGGTGAGATTGAGAAAACAGGAGGCTAATGAAAACATTACACCTCAAAAGGAGGACATAAACAAAAAAATAATGACACACAAAAATGCAGCTGAATTGGATCGCTCAAGTTAAATGATAACAAAACTCAACCGGCAGAAAAGCAAGCAAAGTGTGAAAATTGGAAAGTAAGAAATGTAAAGTGATATAAATATATATAAATCTGCTGGTGTGTGTCACACAGGAGTGAGTGTGAAGAGTGTCAGCAGGGCTCACAGGTCTGTGGGTAATAACGGGAATGATCTGCAGACCAACAGCACTCAAAAGTGCGGGGATGACTCATCAAAGTAAGAGATGTAAATGTCACTGTAAGAGAGACTGGAATACAGATGTGACATTTGGAGATGACATCTACATGAGGATCCGTCCCAAGTGGATTATGGGAGGTGGTGACGCCGGGCAGAGACATCAACCCTCGTCGGCCTCATCAAGTTGCATGCAAACCCACAGTGCCCATCTCCCTCCATGCGAACCCACCTTTGTGTCACAATCCGGCGGCAGGAAAACTCACGGCTGCAGTTATGGCTCCAAATTTTCAAACATGACATCAACGCCGATCCCCTCTGACTCTTCAGCGTTTGTTATTGTGGTGCTGAAAAGTCCCTCTGATCCATTTACAGCTGTTATCCCTTAAAATCACAGTTTCACACAGGGACACATTGGACATGGGCATCAATTACAATTACTCACTGACAATGGATCAGGTTGAAAACAATGGAGTCGCACCGCTACTTTTGTATGAGAGTGAATGCGATCCCAAGGGAGCCATTGTATCTTAACAGGCCCCCTTTCTGATCTGAGGCAAACAAGTGATTATGGAGCTAACTAAGCTTACAGGCGGGATGACGAAGAGCCTCTGAGGATGTGAGAGGCACAGCTTTGTGCTTTAAACACAAATACACGTTATTTTCCCTGGGCCACCGGCTATCTCAGAGCAGTACATGTAGGCTGTGTTTGGAAATTAGACAAAGCTTTCTTTCATAGGAGTCCACCAAAAAGCTTTCGCAGCATGGCCATTTGTGTATTTCTCTGTTCTCATTATCTTTTTATTATCTTGAAATTGCCTGTAAGTTATTTATTTATTTATTTACAAATAAATATCTTGGAGGCAAGAGTTTCGGTTCTAAATGAGAAATTTAAAAAATGCACTTACCCTTAACAAAAATCATGATTTCCCTTTAAAGGGATATTATGTAAATCTGCATTGAAGTTAAGACCCTAAAAAGGAAAAAAAAAATTAAATAAATCATGGAATAAGCATGAAATTTAATGGTCGAGTCTACATAGTTCTCAGCAACAAATCACAATTAAATCACATCACAATTAAAGTCAGAAATCACCTTAAGATCTTATGAAGACATTTTCATTTTGAGAAAAGAACCATCTGCGACCTCCTGGATTACTGACGGATGAATCTCAGGTGGCAACATTTTTCCAACATGAATATGCAGCTTTTTGGAAGAGAGGCGTTCAGTTTCTTTTGGTAAATTCATGCATAAGCCTGTGTATTTTGGTACAATGCATGGCAGATACTAGAGCACTGTGGATGCTGTGTGTTTAATGGTCTAGTAGAGCTGCAGACGCACAGAGGTCACCAACAATGCCCTCCAATTGTTTTCCACACTCTATTGCTGCATGCACTCGCCAAAAAGCCGTGCCAGCTGCTATCTCCCTCCTCTGCTCCTGGGAATTTTTCTTAGTTTGTGTGTGTGTGTGTGTGTGTGCGTGCCCTGAGATAACATTTAAAAGAAAACAACTTTAGAATGGATCTCAGCTAAAAAATTATATAACTCTTCATTTCCAGAACAGGTCTGGTTTTAAAAGACGGGGTCTCAGGTGTCCTCAAAATATAGCACACAATAAATATTAGGTTACAAGGATTGGGTGACTCTGTGTGTTTGTTTGTGTGTGTGTGTGTGTGTGTGCGCATACTGTGCAGACATAAGAGGTGGCATCAATTTCCTCACTCTAACGGCTGCCTCACAAAAGTAAAGAGTACAGTTTTAAAAATTGTTGAAAAAAATAATAATTTGACTGTCTTCAAAAATCCACTGCTTGTTTGATGTCACAAAAACATATTATCTATTTTACACTCGCCTCAGGGGCTTTTTTGACAGGGCTGACTATTGTTTCAGCTATCAATGTACAATTTGTATAACTAATAACTCTGCATATTTCATGTTCTGCTCCACTTATTTTTATGTTATGATTTGGGTTTCTCAGTTTCTGTCTGTGTGTTTTATTTTTTTTCTGCCTTGTGTCTCATCTTAAAATGTGTTATTTTATAGATTAATGTTGTTTGTCTTGTCATTAGTATTGTTCCTCTTGTAAAAATAAACATATTTTTCAAAAAAAAAAAAAATAAAAATCTGCATATCCCACATAGGTTAACCTTTTTCAACTGTGCTGGTCCCATCAGTGAGTTCATCATTATAAATGCAGGCTATTTTGTTCAAACCCACAGAGCTTTATTTTCTATACTGGCGGAGCTCTCAAAGATACTAAATATGTCTTGCTGAACCACAAGGATGCACAAGACATTTAGTTCATTTCTATTTGATGTAACAGTGCAGCCATAAAACAACTGCATCTTGGGTTGGAATATTTCACTCAATATAAATGCGATGCAGCTTCGATGAAGCGCTGCGCCAGTGGGTACAGAATATGTGTGTGACGTTATTGTAAAATGTATTTATTTATTTATTTATTTATTTATTTAACTTTGAAGCTATGTAAGTGGAATTTTAAGGGAAATCGTGGTTCAGGGTGTTACGCAAAAATTTTTGTCTGTGTTCATGGTCACGGTTGTTAGAAAAAAGTGAATGTCAGTAGCGACTGATGAATCTCAGAACACCTCCAGTCAACGATCAGAGGTTGACGGCTTCTGCCTGTCGCGCACAAAGCTGTGCTGTGTTGTGTGATTTGAGTGTTGTGAACCAATTCAGATGCCTTGAGCACGCTGCGCACTTGGCACAAATACTGTAAATGATTCTCAGTCTGACTGCTCTTCATCCTCTGCTATTACCGTTAAACCTTCTGCCCCACAATCTCGGTCACTTCTTCTGAGGCATAACATGCCCACGGGCTAATTTTCAATGTTTGCAACCCACTTTAAGATCAGACCTATCAGGCTACATTTTTTATTGATGGCCCCGGGCAAATTCCATTATTGGAAATAGACAAGAAGTCAGAACGCCTATGCTGATAGTATAGCTGTGGGATATACAAGATTACACTAATCTCATACACATGTAGGTGGCCACGAGCAGCATTATTACAGCTGTAATCGGATGCAGTTGGATGCAACTTCACTGCTCCTACTTCTGTGGTGTAATAAAGTTTTTTTTTTTTTTTTTAATGTGGGAGTTGCCAGTGGTCAGTGCTTCATTCTCTTTCATATCGCCGTCAACATCTGTGTCCTGTCCTCTGGGAACTGTTGGCCTGCCTTTGACTGTGCATATACATACACACACGCAAACACACCCACCCACACACACACACACACACCCACACACACGCACACAGTGAACAGCTGTCTCAGGGTTTCACCCCCCCTCCAGGCTCGGTAGATGATGGATGTGAGCAGATTTCATCTACAAGAATGTAACCTTATTTAGAAAGTAAATAACATTCGCAAGACGGGACAACCTGACATATTCACAGTCTCAACTGGAATCGTTTCATTTTTGGAAATGTGATGCTAGCTTGTCTCAGAAGACATGTGACACACACTGTCCAAAGGATAAATGGGTGGTCTATCTATTTTGCAAAAAGCTCTATTTCACTTTATCGTTATTCTATCTAGCTGAAGGTTGAGGAGTAATTTACTGGACCCTCCCCTATCCATTCATCTCTTAAACCCATTTTCACTCTGAGTTCTCATTTCCCCAGCTGGTTGGGGGGAAAGAAATCAGACAATACATGCATCCACACTTACTGAGTTGGCGAAGGAAATCTGTAAATAAGAGCATTTGTGACAGAAAGGTGAGGGGAGACTCACACTACAGCTTGATAGAGGAAAACCCAGATGTTTCCCCAGCAGACAGACTTTTACCACGGCCCGGTCCTCACACTGCCATGACCATCAAAATGCAAATTTAGATCAGTCAGTCAGACTGAAGTGAGACACTTCAGTCCTCCGCACATAGAAGTGCTATCAAATTTCATCAGTTTTTAGCACTTGTAAAAATCATTCTCTACAAATCATGAATGTTATTATTCAACAGAATCGGCTAAAAAACGGCAAAAAAAAACTGCTAAAAGGAAATAAAAGCTCTGCTATAAAAATGTAATTTAATCTATGAATTGAGATGTATTTTTTATGCAACTTCCCTAATTCTTTTAAATTCAGATGAATTTCACATGACTATAGGAATTAATACTGTATATACAGTCTCCCTTGATGTATAAGCAGTGTTTATATGTATGTTTTGTGCTATAAGCCACGTTCGCCAATGGTTCAGTTGCTAACATTAACCAGCAGGCCTCCATAGACAAGATTAAGGCAGATGATCAGCTATGGAGGCAGAGAGCTGAGATCAGACTCAAATAAATTGTATATTAATTAGGCCTATTCGTCATTGCCACGAAAGCACTGTGGGACCGCACAGAATCCGTACTTGTTGATTGTAGTAGCTGCAGCTGCAGAGGTGTCAGATATCCCCCGGGTCTCAGGGAGACGCGAGCGGGCTGAGAAGAGACTGAGGGTCTGGCCCCTGAGGCGCAGACAGACACAGCCTGCTGACCTTTGAGCCAGTTGCTGATTCTGCGGGAGGTGGCATGGAGGGTAAATAATGGTGACGTGCCTGTCACCTCAGGGTAAAGGGACAACTGCTTGGAAGTTTGGAGGAAGAGGCTGTCATAAACTCAGCAGGCAGGCAGGGGCCAGATTGGGTGGTCTATTCCATCAACTGAAAGGCATTTTCATTTTAGGAAGATTAATGTAGCAAATGCATTGGTGAAAAAAAGGAAGATTTGAGTGTTGCTTTTACTAGTAGCCACTGTTGAGGCTGGTTAGTTAGCTTAGAAAAGAATACTGACATACAAAACAAACACTCTAATGGTAATATCGTGTCTCACTGCTCCTATATGCCACAAAAAAAGTCCCATATAGATCATACTTATAAATACTTAAAAAAATACATTGATCGATTGAAGATCACCTAGGCTCTTAGAGATAAAGCTGACACTGTAGGAATAGGTTGAAAACTGCAGATGTCACACTATAGGCTCAAAGATAAATGCCTAACTCTGGTTCACAAAATCAATTCAGTTCATTTGTCTCCTTTGACTGCTACAATAGTTCCAGCACCCAAATGCTATTTAGCAACTTAAGGGATCAATATAAAATAAGAGTTTCAAATAGATTCATGGAGTAGACCCCAGGTTAAGAATAAATGAAACAGCAACAAAAGGTAAGTGTGTAGATTTTGGTCACCAGATGTGATCGGCACAGAGGAAATGTACATGTTCTTGGTGACAGTATAATTACACCATGTGACAATTTTCCACTAAAAGCAAACAACACCATTTTTTCTTGTCTGATAGAAACAGAACAATTCGCCACAAACCTCCTCCATCCGCCGTAATTCCAGATTGTTATCATGGATATGGTTAAATTGGAAACCCTAATTGCTTGATCTTTTCCCTCTATAGATAAAGCTTAGACACAATTTAGTTGAAGCAATCTTGATAAACCTTGACAAGGAAATCCTGTTTCAGTTGTAAACAATTTGTGAAGGCAGCTTGCAGAGACAAGCTGCACCGAGGGAAAGCACACCAAGATAAAGTTGGGAGTTTTGTGTCGCCATTTGTTTGGTGGTCAGCAGGCTAATATACTGCTGACAGGACAGCAGATTACCCAGCATTGTAGGTTTCTACACTTACTCATAATAGGGGGCCAGTAGACACAGTCTCAAGACATATTCTCACAGCAAATGAAATTTCTTGCTTCTAAATAGCTATGAGGGAATGGTTTCCAAAGGGGAAAAGATGTTAATTATTTTTATGATACTTTGATTGTATTGATATGGTGCTTTTGAAATTACTTTAACATTCTCATGCAAATAATTTGATGAAAAATAGATTAATGTAGCATCCATCAGAATAGTGCAAAAGCACACTGCACCTGGCATTTAAATCCATTTTGGTTTGAATATTGTGCAGTGTTCAGAGGTGCTGAATAAAAGAACATAACATATGGTCTAGCATAATGCCCAAATGTCAAAGCAGAGACGCTGCCCTCCCCTTGACTTGCAGGTCAATAGCAATAAGAGCATCTTTGAGCTGAATAAATGTATGTGCAATATTTTACAGTGTCTAACCGTGAACTTTGGTGCCTCTGCCCTGTGCGTTTGATGCTTTTATGACATGCCTTGATGCCTTTGCGATGACCATTCACACATCGAAAAGACTAAAGAGCATAAACATGCCAGAGATTTTAAAAGGTTGGAGATTGCATTGCATGTGTCACTGGCCAAGGGCAATTTCAGGGTGGAACTAAATGAATGATGATGATAACATGTTGGGTCACCCTGCAGTCCGGTGATATGCTTCTGCCCTATCAAATATATTTCTGATTCTCCAGTTTGAGCCATGGCTTTAGTCACTGGTGTCCAGTTTGTTACACACTGTCAGTCTGTGATGAAAGGAAATGAAATTTTCGCTTCACTTACTTTGTAAGGGTATTATAGTGCTGCACTCGCTGTTTTTTTCTGTCTAATATTTTCTGTTGAACAGATTATAGAGATGCAGTTAGGCATTTACTCTATTGTATGCTAACAATCAGATGGATGAAACAGAGCCCATTCTGTAATTATGGCAATTTCATATGGTATAACTACATTGATTCAGAAATATGGCTCTGATTACATTATTCCAGTACAAAGATGACATCTCATGCCCCTCCTTAAGGTCCACATCTCCTTAGTGTGTCTTCAGTCCCAGTAGTTTCTGAGATAACTCGGCCCGACCAAAGAAAGAATTAATATGAACCACTGTGGGTCTGTAGGCCTTTTGCTCCAGGGAGATTCACAGCTTGATTGGATTTTCCACTTTCAGGAACAATCCTCTGTAATGTCACTGACACCTCGCTAAAGCAACACTGTCATACTCTGTTATCTGGTTCAATATTCTGCTATTGGCATTTTCCTTTCTGCGTAGAGCTGGGGACACGAGGAGAAAATGAGACAAGTGAGGGAATATTCTCCTTGTTATTTCCAGCCAGCGGGGAGGGGGAAAATAAAGACGTGTTTTGTTACATTGATAGCAATACTTTCTCTGCAGGGAGCAGACTGTCATAACATTTTGATACAGGTAGCATTACAGAGCAGCACACCAAGCTGTTCGCTCCACAAGAACAGCAGCACATCATCAATTATGCTCAGAGACTAAACATGGAGGCTTGTTGACTCTCGTGGGAGCACTCAAAATGAAGAGCTTGTACAGTTAGTTCAGTGAGCTTAAGCCTCCATAAAGATACAGTTGTGAATACATGTGTGTTTATGTAGCCATGTGGGCGTATAAGAAGACATGCATGCCTATGTGTTTATGATTAAATAATGGCAGGAGTACTCCATATCAGAGGAAGTGATTGCCATATTGTGTTTCTCTCTGGGAGATCATGTTTTTAATGTTTATGTCTGCCAACCACTTATATATCAACAGACTATACTGTCTCACTGTGACTCCAAAATATCTGCATGGATTTTTCCCACTCTGATTTCTATTCACCTGATTTTTGCTGCAAGCTTTAAATAGTAGATGGAGGCTTTCTTTAAGATTAGTCACAGCAGTTTGACAATTCTACTTATGTTACCTCATTGGGTTCTCAGTTAGAATTCTCCCTCATCATGAATATTAGATCCCTTATGAAAATATTAATTTTAGCTATCTCTAAGGCCAAGATTTCATTCGTGCAGTGCAAACATAAAATCTCACTCATGCCATCTCTCTCTCTTCCTTTTCTGTTCCATCCATGCCACCGAGTTTAAGCCACAGACCCCCAGCTGAGACAATTTTCCAATTTTCAAAATGTATTCAGCACAGTATAATACACTTTCTTTTGCTTCATTTTAGGGTCTTTTTCCAGAGCAGGAGAAACATTTGGTTGAAGACATTCATCAAATCCACAACGACAAGCATGACACTGCGTATATCATGCTATCCTAAAACAAACAAACAAACAAAAAAAAAACTGACAGAACTATAGTGTTGTTCGGCATTGCCTTGTGTTTGTGTACAGGAACTTGACTT
Source organism: Holocentrus rufus (assembly GCA_900302615.1). Lineage (NCBI taxonomy): Eukaryota > Metazoa > Chordata > Actinopteri > Holocentriformes > Holocentridae > Holocentrus > Holocentrus rufus. The sequence continues at coordinate 8,839 of OMLF01026548.1, read as the reverse complement.
TGTTGGTTGTGACCCCATATGGGACACAGAGACCCCAATCTACTAAATCTGTGCACTGCACGAATAAAAATCTGAGACTGATTCACTAATCAGGTGCACAAGTGATTTGTACACAAATAAATATAGAAGGACCTTAGGTGCACATGTTTAATGTGTTTTAACCTGTTTCTTTTTTTTAGGATTTTGAGTGAGAAGTAAGGAGAGGAGGAGTGTAATCACAAGATTATTTCTCTTATTTACTGTCAGTATCACCTTTGATTGTGTATTGCATTTAGCATGTCAATAGCTCAAAGCATGTCAGCTTCTCAAAGTAGACCACTGTTGCATGCTACAACAAAATCTCTGGCAAAACAATCTGAAAGACTCATGTTTAATGCCGTTCTATAATTTATTCAACAGTCCACAGTTAAGTCATTTGAACTATTGTTTTCCTGGAGTTCTTTGAGCCCCTTTTTAAGAAGCACTAAGCAAGACTGATATTGGTTTCCTTATCGCACTGATATAATGGTTTGCCAATAATTTGGCCTGATACTTGATCATAATAATTCTTATTAAAAAATAGATATCAGTCAGTCACTTTTGATATGATAGATATGATGCCGTTTTTTATTAGATATGTATTATGGGTTTCTTTATTTCAGCATCAGCCTTTTTACATCAGACTCTTGCAATCACACAGACCAGCCTGGTCTCCTGAAATTCCCCACTGTCTAAAAATGCAAATATGTGCTCTGCACACCAAAACTTCCCAACTCATGCCAAGAAGTTTGTTGCTGTTTTGGTTTGTTTTTTGTTGTTTTTTTTACCATGGGTGAAGGCTTGTATTTTAGCAAAATGTAGCAGGTAGAAGCTTTGCAGAACAATAACCTATAGCACAGGCTTACTTCAATCACAAAGCAGAGGCAGTCTTTGGGGTAAAGTGCTGTATGGGGCTTCTTTATTTAAAGTGTTGCTTTCCAAATATCATATAAGGGGAGTAGAAGTTAAAGAAGACAGTCATGCTGTGGCTATGTTAGTGAGGAATATCCTACCAGTACAAAAAAATAAAACACTCCAACTACAGATGACAAACCAG
>OMLF01026547.1:0-15760 GCA_900302615.1 Holocentrus rufus | reverse complement strand
GACGGCGCGCGCTTTAAACGGGAAGCTGCGGGGAAACTTAATGAATTGAGCCGCTTCCTCAGTGAGTACACAGCAGAAGGTTGTGTGCCTGTGAAGAATGTTACGTTGCCGCGCTCACACACACAACACCAAGTACAAGGACTCGTGTGAGGAGCTGAAACTTTACAGCCACACACACACACACACCACAACAAGCTCACATGCTTGTCTCTCAGCCCCCACACCACCCACCTTTTTTCAAGCAGTTGCTAAGGTGACGGCAAAGGCTGAATTTTAATCAGACAATAAATTAAGGCAATGTGATTTTCTCCTTTATTACTGAATGGAGGCAGTGCAGATTCTGAGATCTGTCAGGTATGTTTTGGTTTTGAAGAGGAACACCGGCAGACTGCAAATCGTTCCGGGGGAGTTTCCGGCTGCAGTCTTCATGAACAGTGAAGTCGCTTGTTAAGAGATACTTCAAATCTCCAGTGGACAGAAAACATAGCTGTACTGGATTACAATTGCATTTGATATCTGACCTAAGAAATATAGCAAAACATTCCCACAAACAGGTACATAAAAACAATGGATTACCATTGATTTTGGAAGCTCCACCGGTGATTATTATGCTGAGGCTGCAAATGCATAAAATTCACCTCTGATTTAGTAATTATTAATTGAACCTTTGGGCTTTACATGCATACTGCAGTATGTAACATTGCTGCTACAAGTGATAGGAAACCATTGGTTGTTATTGCTGGAGAAAACACCTCGGCTGTTTAAATGGGCTCTGTGCATCCAAAGCCATCCTAGCGGGGTTAAGTCTCAAGCTGAGTAAATGATGGATGTCACACAATAAATGCTAGTGAGCGGATGAGTCAGTAAAGGACTGCATTGTTCAGTTCAGATTGTTTGTGTGGAGGAGCTCGCGATGGCTAGAATACTAATGAGCTCGCCCATAAATGCCTATTCACTGGTCAGCATGAAGCACGGCCCTGACACAGAGAGTCAAGGCCAAATAATTTATCTTGGCTCTTAAACAGTTCGGCTGTAGGGTGTGTTTGTGGATCAGCAGGATAAGCCACATAGCACGCAATTTGCAATGTTGTGGGTTCAAATGTTGCTCATTCTTTCCTGTCTCCCTTACTGTGTACGAAGCAGTAAAGGCCCAGAAATAAACTAAAAAAAAAAAAAACATATTCTCACTCAGAATTATCACGAAACCTGATTTAGTCAAACATAACTTCAAAGTATGAGATAAACAAGTTTCCACCCAAGTTGATTTTTTTTTCTCTAAACATATGTTCAGAAGCCTGGCTTGTATTTAAGACTGGGAAGACTTCCATCACTTACCATGTTGATGCCCCTGGGCAGAGAGACAGATCTGTAAGGGTATCTGGAGAAGCCCCAGTCCCTGTGAACCATGGGAAAGGAACTCTTCATCTCGAATATGGACCCTTGACAGAACTCTGGAGGAGGCGGAATCACTTTCTTCTCATCTATCTCCAGCAGTGGCGGCACCTCTACCTGCGTGTGACGGTGCTTCAGTTCATCCTCCCTCCTCACGCTATCGATGTCCGTTTCTAGATAGGATTTCGGCACCGGCTCGGGGAAAGTCTGCTCCTCCTGAATGCTCTCTGCAGGTAAAGCGTCCTGCTGCTCGGCCATGGAGCTGGGCAGACTGGGGCTCCTCCGGCAAACCACTCGGACCTCGTCTTCAGGCGGGGCCGCGGTGCTGGTGGGAGTCTTGATGGTGGGAATGGTACAGGGGCTGCAGCTGTGGCACCTGGCCCTTTTGGGTGTGGGAGAGACGGGCTTCCCAAACGCCTGCAGGCTTTTTGGGTTGAGCACGCTGCACGTCACCTCGTCCAGGAACTGCGAGAACTTCAGCTTGGCTTCGATCTTTTCCTCCAGCAGCCACTGCAGTTTGGAGCTTTTAGCTTTGGCATGGTGCTGCGTGGAGCCCCTCCCTTGACACACTCCACCCCTCCCTGGCCACTCGTGGAGCTTGGCGTGATTGCCGCCTCCTCCCTGCTTTCCCCGTGGTGGCTGAGCTCTGCCATGAGGCCCTCTAGCTGGGCAGGCTGCTGGCTTCTCCTGCCTCCTCTCTTTTCTCAGTCGGAAGCGGAAGGCTTCTTGGCTTTGCCTCTTGATGATGTTGTGCAGGAGGCAGGTCGCCCCGGAGCTCCAGCTGTGCAGGCTGTCGGTGCATTCGCTGCTGCTCCTGCTGCCTCCTGGGCTGGTGCTGGGGACGCTGGGGCTGGACGGCAGGCTGGGCGACGAGGTGTTGGATGAGGGGCCTATCAGCTCCTCCAGCCAGTACTGGTCACGGCTCGACGTGGGGTAGAGGGCAGCAGAGCAGGCCGAGGACTCTGGGGATTGTCGGCCTTGACTTGGCCTGTGTCTCTGAGAGAGAAGGCAGGGAGTCTGGCTTGTCCCATCCATCGGCATGGATCCTGTCTGAGTGGCTGCACTCTCTCTAATTGTTGCTATTGACAGATGATGTATGGTCCAGTGGACAGACCCAATTTTAAAGAGTTCTACCCCAATCCTGTGTCGCTGTGTCAGGCTGACCTAGACGTTACCTAATAAATTTCACTCTGGGCTGAACAAACACCTCCTTCCATGCCAGGATAACCCCTGCTATGACAGGCAAGGACATCCATGACTTCAATTTTAATGCAGGGAAACCGTATGAGGTGTCCTGTTAGGTCCACCTGACAAGAATTGTCACTGATTCTTGAATGGGTGCCTAAAAACACCACAACACTCTGTTGGCGCCCTGCTGAGACGCTCTGAGGTCAAAGTCAAAGACAGTGAAAAATCCCAGCTCCTCTGCTGCTAATCTGCAGCAGTTTCAAGTTTGGGCCTAATAAGGGAGAAAGTTAATATATTCTGAGCAAGTATCTTTGCTAGTTGAACAGGGGCTTACTCTGAGGGTGCTGTTCTTAATTAGACCATCTATTGATAGCAGAGCAGGCAAAGCTTTTTCAGCTCTTTCCAGGTCAGTGGCTCGTACAGAGCATTGATCCCAGATAGCACATGGCAGCTGATGGGAAGGGAAATAATGGGATGCAGCGCAAAACCAAGACCCACAGACCGATGGATATGGTTGGTGAGTAATGGATTACAGTAATCTCATTACAGAGCATTGTTAACACTATCATAATGAGCAACTACAAAAAGTTATCACATTGCAGATGCTTTGGGAAAAAAGGCTTGTTGGACTAAGAAAGATGCTTGAATGGGAGGATTATAAAAACAATAGATGCAAATATCTATTAACCCAATTTGAAATCATTTGAAAATGTTATAAATTACACTGTATAAAGGTATTGTTCAAATGACAGTCATTACACTGGAATAAATTGTTATTAAATGTCATTGTCTATTCATTTTAGAGGCATCAAAATCCAAAAGTAACTGCAAATAATCAAATTGCATTACTGGTCTCAGGCAGTCTAGTAAATTATGGCAGTGGCTCCGATTTGAGAGACTGTACTTTGGAAGTAACATCTCAACGTAGCAAAGTATAACAGCACCAGTGAGATAGAAAACAAAGAGGCACTGGCTGCTCGACTTTTTCCACAAAAGCCATTAACGCTGGCAACATCATCTCAGGCACTATAAGACAATGGCCCAGTTTTGCGTTTTTGAAGTCTGAAATTAAAGCGGGGCTAAAATTAAACTAATTGTGCCACTACAATATATATTGTGTAAGCTGTTTAGTTAATCTTTTTCTAGTCCCTATATGCAACTTTATCATTTCCCACTCACATATACATATCATAGACACATACAGAGAGAAGGCAGATAGTTTCACATATGATGATGATATCTTCTCCCCTAATGCGAGACACCCGCCGGGATGCGCACTGCATTCATGAAAAGAGCTGTCACATACTGACTAGTGTATTCATATGGGCATAGCTGTAGTGTTCATCAATATTCAGGGGGTTACATAACTGCATCGATAACACCTCTGTTACTCTGTGCATGGGAGGGGTGTGAGAGATCAGGATTAGCTCCTCACTGCCGAGTGGCAGCCGTTTGACAGAAATGACTGTTCTTATTGCAGTAGGCTGAGCCAATTTTGCTGCGAAGTTAAAATGTGCGGAGACTCCGAGCCAGATCCAAGCCTACTGTAGGCTGCAGTTAGACTCCTGCACCGCCAATCAAGACTGACAGTGTAGGCTCATTAGACGTCTTCCAGAATACGCAACAGGGGGGAAACATGCTGAGAACAAGCAAATTCGTACACACAGGGATTTGTTAAAGCCAGCACGGCACCCAGTATTTCAACTCCAGGTCATCATCAGGGCTGTGCTGGGTGTAACATGTTGTGCAGCGGTTGTTTTCCGTGGGATTAAACATCTACTTGTTTTCTTGGCTGCTGGAGGTTTCTAATTATCCGCACAGCTTCCATATTCCAGGCCAACAAAATTGCAATTTGAGGTCAAAATGAAAGACCACAGAAGAAATTTTCAGCCCGTCCTGTTGCCTACAGTGTTTCCCTAAGAAGTCAACTTGGATCAGACAGGAATAATATATGGCGCATCTTGTCATGCAGGAGGCAGACTGCTCCGGTCTCCAGGGGTGTCATTAGCGGAGCATCCGTTATGTAGGATTTTAGCCATGACTGAGTGGTCCGGTGTGCGCATGCGTTCCTCCAGAGCTGGGCCCCACACCCTGCCTGCTGCTAGTGCCCAGCCGGCTCACAGGACACCCAAGGGACCACCCTGTCTGGTGCTGGGGAGGCACACCAAGCCGTCAGCGCGCACACCCATCTCTTTATCATGTTCTCTCCTATTCGCCGCTTTTCCCTCCCTTTCTTGAGGCCCTTTTCCGTTGCGCCACAATTCCTCACCATTCTCAGACTTTGCAGACAAGCTTAGCCCTCCGCTATGATGAATGTCTTTAATAATCTCTTTTCAATCTCAGGAGGAGGAGAGGGGTGGGAGCCAATTTAGAACTATCGGTCTGATGGGAGAGACTGTCAGCCCGTGGCTGCCCAGAGGTAATGGTGCTGAAATGGATTCCTGCTACAAGCACAGAGGTGGAGATAATTGGTGATGCTTGCTCAATGGTTGCGCTCTGTTTTCCCTTGCCGGCTAGTTGTGTCACTGCCTGGCTGGGCTGAGCCTCTGCAGGGACCACAGTCTGCGTCCCTTGCTAAGCCTGCAGACTAAATGCCATGGTTGATCAGCTCTGGCCATGGAGGAGTATGGCTGTGTGCCTCTCAGCTGTTACTATGGCAGTGTGTCTCATTTCTGCCAGGCATGCCCTTCCCATCAGATCAGTGTGCAGCTCTCTCCCATCTGTTATTCCACACAGCCCTATGCTAAATAATGGACTGATGGGAAGTTGCTATAATATGATGCTTCCTTGGGATGACAAAAAAACAGTTCAACTTGTTGCTGGATTATGGCAAAAACAGTAAAGAACATATATTACAGATGTCCAATGCCTCTCGCACAGCTAGATCTAAAGCCCTGGAACAAAAAAAAGTAATCTTCTTTTCCCACTCAGCGACATTTAATGTTCCTACCCCGTAAACTGATAAATGTGTCAGTGAATTAATTGCAGATATGAGAATACCAGGAACCCCAACCTAATCTCAGAGCAATATGCTATCAACCAAATCACCGCTTCCCTCATTTGCTCCTTTAAAAAAAAAAAAAAAAACACACACACAAGGAAAGCACCAATTGATTTTAGACGGTCAGAAGCTCTTTTGGAGGATTACTTAACCCGTTTGGCTCTGCGTTATTGGATCTTTGGGCAGCTCACTAGCATGCATCTTGTCTCTTTGCTGAGGTTGTCAATAAGAGCTAACAGGTGCACTTGTGCAAAGCCAAAACGGGGAAGCAGCGTGTCAATATGGCATCAATAATCCATCTCATGCAGACTCACTTGTCACTGCCTCCGGACCCGTGAGGTCGCTTTCAGAGAGCCACGCTGTGCAATCAAATGAGAATGGGCTAAATTGAATAAGGGCCAGCTCGTTCTGGAGGTGCAGAGATAGGTTTCCAGGGCTCCCTGCAGAGCACACAGTTAGGTCTGCAATAACATCAGTCAGACACCAATTACAGAAGCACATAATGCATACCACAAGGGCGATGAGCATCTGTTTCAAAGAGGGAGCCTGTTTGCACAGACAACGGTCTATAGTTTAATCCTTACTAAGCATGCACCAACCGCTCTGCGCTGCATCAAAGGCTTCAAGAAATGCAAATAGGCTGTCCTCATATGAATAAGTTTATATTCTTTCAGACAGAGTAACTAAGAGCTACTGGCTTCTGTTCTTATTGGCTTGGCGTTCATGGAACCTGGATAACGTTGCTATATGGTTCGTGCTCATGGGGAGGGGGACCAGCTGACCTCGATACATGTCATTATCATATCACAGTTTGCTGTCAACAGACGCTGTCACATCACCGACTGTGTGCACCACCAGCCCAGTCACACGGAAAATTGTGAAGCCAGCCCCAATGTAGCATGTGCTATGGCTTGCTCTAACGCTACACCCCCGTCCCTGACACACACACACACACACACACACACACACACACACACCACCACCACTCAGTGAGATGAATCTCGGGTGCTTTCAGTACCTAATGCCTTCCTTAAAATAATTATCTGTGACATTTTAATGTGAATTAATGTCTCGATGGCTACTTTTTATGGCTGATTAATGTAACATGGCAGTGATTCAACTCTTGGCCAGATCATGAAAGCTTTTACATTTTCTCTTCTGTAAACAGAGGAGCTGGACAGTTAGCATGAGCAGTAACAGCCGCCATGGCTGAACAGACCAAAGAAAGTAACTCAAGAGAGAAAATCCAACAAAAAACACATTACAGTCCACACACACACACACACACAGTTTGATTGGCAGGTGATCTCTGGGAAGTGCAGTGCAGAAACACCACAGCAACGAGCGTTTGCACTAAATCTGGGGAAAATAAATTAATTAATTAATTAAAAAAAACAAGAGCGAATCTCATGGATGACCTCTTTAAATTGAAATCAGTAATGGACTCTGGCTGCTTTCATTTGCTTTTGAATTGCTTTGCTTTTAAAAGCCACAGACTATTGAGATAAACCATTTGTTAACTGTAATTTTTACAGCATTAGTATCAGCTACAATCATGCCCAACCATTACCGCAAGATATGTAATTTTACAGCAGTTGCCTTTTTCCTTCAGAAATGTTTCCACCCATTAAATAAGTCATTGCGTTTTTTTATTTTTCATCAACCACGATCTTATTACTTTTTCCAGTAACTGTAATGGATTACAGTGGCTATTTTTTAATCAGACTGCAGTATTACTGTCACATGTAACTGATTGCTCCCCAGCCCAGTCACGATGTTAGAAACCTCTTGATTCTAGCATGTCCTCCACGTTGAAACATGGTAAACAGAGCCGCACAGGGATGAACGTCCATATCAAAGCCACAATTTATTGAATAGATATCCATTATCTCATTACACATTACAAATTCCCCCAAGATATTCAGCATGCAGGTAATGCTGGCTGAAATAAATAACTTTCAGTACGCATCCACCTACAAGTTTCTGGCCACCGACCAAGAAAACATATTTAGAGCAAATTGCTTGTCAAGAAGATAAATGCAGCAGCCGAGTGTAAGAATACTGTTTCCACGGTTGTTTTTCAGTAACTTTTCCTGTGGCGTGTATGCACACAAACACACACACAAGCACACACAGAGCCAAATATAGTAACAGTGTGATGAGGTTTCTCATAGTGAGCACCATGCTACCTTTGCCTCTAATCCTTTGTTATTAATTATATCTTAAACAAGCCTGCACAGTTCTTGTGGTGTCAGCACCGAGTATCCATGGCAACAGCCAGTTGGTCCCAGCTTTCAGGGATACAGACACTCTGCTGTCTGACAAAACCATGCTTCACTCCGAAGATCCTCTATTGACGAGATGAATCACTCAATTGTGGCAAAAAATAAAATATGAAATAAAAATACAATCCCAGCTCCTGGCCTGCCAAAATGAGTGTTAACCTTCAAGCAGCGCTCGCTTCCCTCTCCTTTTTGGCCTCAAGCAGAGACAGCATAACCATTGCCGTTACCATAGCGACAGAACTGGTACAGCATCCTGCAGCGCCAGTCAAACAAAAGTAGACCTGAGCTGGTCTGAACTTAGATTTTAACCAAGTCTGAATTCATTCTTTGCTAATTTAGTTTTGCACCAAGTGAAATAGCTCCAACATACACATATGCCCTCGCTGAAAACTGTCACTAGTATTTTCAGCTTGGAGCGTCACTACGACTACGAACTTCAGATATTTATTCATGGAAATATCTGCAACACTAGGCCGTATCTTGCAACTTTTCCATGAATACCAATTCAGTGAACCTGCCCGCTCTGGTTTGCATTAGTTCGCTGCTGTTCTTGGCAAGGACATTTGCTCTAGAGTCCTGCATACGTCAGGATTTGGAATCCCATGTGCACAATACAATGCCTGCCCAGTAAACCCACTTATATAATCAGTTACCTCCTGCAACCTATTGATTCTGCATGAATGTGCACATACAGGTGTCATTTAGGTGGCAAAGGATCACCATCCCCTAGCCACCATGTGGAAAAATATACAGATTACTTACAGGATTAATACAAACATCCTAATAGACACCTAATCGTCAGTGATGATGGATCACAGTTGTGTTTTTGAAAAACATAAGCAGACAACTAGAATTAGACTTTTTGAAACAAATGTAAGCACACTGGGCTGTGACTGGCTGTCTTGAATGAAATTGAATGAAAGTGTTTTTGAAAATCATATAAGCTGCCGCTGCATATTAGTCTAACTACATCCATAAGACCTGTTTTTTTTTTTTTTTTTTGTTTTTTTTTAAATATATCCAGGGTTGGCCTGCACCCAAACATGGAGATAATTACAATACCAAAATGTACCCATTACCCGCCACCTGTTAGGTACTCTACCTGTCTGAGGACTCTTTGTAGTACTCAGAAAGGACAGAGTGGGAGCTCTATTCTAACAAAAAGCAAAAACCTGCATTTTGTTATATTTGGCTTAATACTTTATTGTGATCTGTACTTTTCAGCTTTATTAATGTTGCCTGTTAGTTCACTTTTCACTTTAAATTATATTTTCTGTTTGGAATGTGATACATGAAGAGTTTAACCATGTGGCTCTTTATTACTTTTATTTGTATGCTTGAAAATATGTAAACATGAACATTTGTTTTTGTGCTTTGCAAAATCTTGATGAAAAGAAAAGCTGAGAGTAGGAGCTTTGATTTCTTGATCCCCTGTTAAATCCCAATCTTTTTTGTAAGAGCGCCCCCTTGTGACTACCTGTGTCATGTGCATGCAACACGAGAGCCAGTCTGAACAGAGGGGGCAAGCGGCAGGTTAAATGTCCGGAAAGACAGGCCATTGTTGGCCCATATCAGCTGGTTTAGTTACACAAGGAAGTGACTCCTGTCCAAACATGAGGCCACTCTGCAAACAAGTAGTGGGTTATGTGTGGAGTCAGGACAATTACAGCTAAGTACTGCCATCTACTGGTTACAGGTATACAGACAAAAAAACAACAATGGAGTGGTCTGACTTTTTTATTCATCCAGCACCCTAAATATGAAAACACAGGTGAGGTAAATTCAAATAGACTAGATACATAAAATACTGAATACAATGTAGTCTGTTGTAGAAAATGATTTTTAGCAACATGATACCACTGTAAACCAACATGTACATGATCCTGTGTTGGTGACATTCAGCAGTGCATACCTTTACATACTAATGATACATATTTTTGCATGGTTTAAACAAAAAACAAATGTAGTCCTGTAAAAAACAGTAGCAGTTTACAGTGTTGCCTGATGTACAGGTTAAAGGAAATATGGTAAACTCTTAAATAACCCACTGTGAAAGTTTGAGGGAAAAAATATATAAATATATAAACATTATTTGCGAGTCTTAACATAACAGCAACAAAAACAGCAGCAGGAGTCTACTCTAACAAAGATCCCTTTTAAAACACAAAGCCCAGGCATTAACAGGTGCTATTTAATATGTTAAAGTTAAACAGAGTGTTGTCCACATGCTGGAAAATTTTAGCTGGAGTTTGTCAATTCCACCTTCCACATGGCAGGTGTTTCTGAAGTGTTTGGAGTGTAATACATATTTCAGCTGATAAGCGTCAGTGCCCGGTGATATTTTTGGATTCACCTACCACAGTGACAAGTGGAGCAAAAATGAGTTCCCCACACTGAGACTCGCCACTATAACCTGCATGCACAAAAGAACAAAGGAAACAATGGATACCATGGAGAAAAAACAAACGGGATCAACTCCAAAATAGATTGTGAAAAAAGTTTTTCTTAGGCAGCATTTGAAAAGCAAAATTGTCTGAAGAAAGACTTTCAGCAATGGTGATTGACAAGACGTGACCCAGCACAACGAAGGGATGATGGATTCTAAAAAAAGAATACCCAAAATATATTCCTGTATAAAAAGTCTGAAGTAATAAAGCTTTTGTAACTGTAAACAGGTACACAGATGTGATAAAGAGGATCCTTCTCTTTGAAACACAGGTGGAACGATGTAAGGCATTTAGTGTATCTCTTTCATTGAAAATATTTTGTTCCCTGCTCCCTTTGTACCCAATCATCAAAAAAACATGGCATAAAAAAAAAAAACCCCCAAACAGAAGGCAGACTCAGTAATTGTAATTGTATTATTGTTGTGTTAGTGAGGGACTTGAGTTACCAGCTATGCTCTAAGAATTTTTTTTAAATTTGTGCTGTCAACCATTCTGCAAAAATATGTTGTATGTCCCATGTTCCGGAACCAAACTCCTCCTACCCAGACAGGGCAGTGCATATTTAAACATGTTCAGGCGAGGTTTCCACCTTCACAGGATCACTTCTCTTTGGCGGGCTGCTCGATGAGTTTGCCCCTGTTGTACTTCTGTCCGATCCCGTAAGGCACGTGTGCGGCGATGGTGCCCAGCTCCTTGGCACCCTCGATGTGGAACATCTGGTCGTCGAAGAAGATGTGCGGTTTTATCTTCTGCAGGAGGGGCCCTTTAGGCGCCCCGGCCAGGAACAGGGCCTCGTCGATCTCCAGGCCCCAGGTCCGGAGGGTCTTGAGGACACGGGCCCCCGAGCTGGCGGCGCTGCGGGCCGTGACCAGGAACGTTCGGATGGGACAGTTCATGCGCTCGTTCTTGGCGTAGAATTTCCTCTGGAGCTTCCCAAGAGCCTCCAGGAAACACTTCAAGGGACCCTGAAGGAGTCAAGTCCATTTAAAGAGTCATTTCATAAGGTTCTTAAGGCATATGGTTCATGAGGTTTCATAAGGCATGAAAAGAGGAGAAACCATAAACATGTTTCAACAAGTTTCTATATGAGAGCTTTTTGAAGCTAATAGAGGACTACAGTGCAGTAAGCAGTCATGCAGCCGAGCAGATTATCATGCAGTCTGACTGAGAGGTGCCCCCCCCCTTCCCCACACACAAACACACACCAGATGGGTGCTTATATAACTAATATATATATTAGGGTTGAGCGACTGGATGAACAGGAAATCAGTGAAGGACTGAATCCATTACCCGTAAAATTCCCTTATTTCCCTTATTTGCCGATTTGAATTACCTTCATCTTCTGTTGCAAGACACTCAAAATGGAGACGCGTCAGCACAGACAAAAATGATGCTCCAAGTGTATTTAGAACTAACACAGAAGGCGCCTAAACACAGTTGACATTTCCCAGAGCGTTCCTCAGGGTGTGCTGCTTTTGCAACTGCTTTCTTTTGGAAATGCACCGCCACCTGAGCACTCACACAACAACTTCAAGTGGGAAAAAAAATTATACACTAAATAACCAGTTGAGTCAGTTTAAAGTGAGGACCCTTTAGACTCAACTGACAAAATGTGAAAAAAGCAACGAAATTTGATGATTTGAATGTCGTTTTCGTCACTGGACTTTTAGACTCAACTGATGAAAAACATGGAGTAAGCATGAAATTGGGTGGTTTAGTCTACATAGTTCTCATTGACTCAACAGTAATTAATCACGTGCTTATTCCATGTTTTTTGTTGATTGAGTCTAATTTGTGCTTAATGCACCTTTAAAAGTTTCATCTCAATTAAGTCATCATGCCTTCACCACGCACAGCTGCACTGCAAATAAATCAGGGGTTGACTATGTATGTGATGACAATCAGCTGGCATAACCCTAGCATGTATATAGGTGTCTATTAGAGCTTGACTGATATGTGTTTACAATGAAATTGCAATATTGTGTCCCAATATTTAATGTTTACAATGCATTTAACCATTTTCTATCCACTGTTTTCCCTATTTTTTTATTTTGTCAGGATGGAAAAGCCTCTGAAACATTATTTAGACAATCCTGAGACACTAAAACTCTCCTTTGAAACCCAGGCTAATGACATTCTTTTAAGAATCTCTCTATGGCAGGTAGACCCAACACCATAGCCAGACCAAAGACCAGTTGGACCAGTTTGTCCATTTAAGCCTGGTATCTGTCAAGGGTTGTGAAATTCAGTAAGATACAGTAAGAGCACAAAGCATCTCTCTCCTACAGGGAATTCATAAACTGTTGCTTGTGTCCCGATACGCCATCAGTTACCTGAGCAAGGGGTTTGTTCTCAAACTGCTTCTCATGCTCGAAGAAACTGTCCAGGCCGTGTTTCTTCACGATGATCTCCGACTCGTCTGAGAAGAGGACAGCGTCGCCGTCGAACGCCACCCTCAGCTGAGTGTCGCTCAGCTCGGTTTCAGTGTCCCGCATAAACATGGTGGCTGCAGCGATGCCTGATGGGAAGCGGGGCAGGTTAAAAGGTCTAGCTTTTTTATTAGCTGGAATGCGTTTGGAAAAAGTTCCTGTGTCGTTATGTGAGATTCAGACAAAAAATTCAAGACACTTATCGCAGCTGGAGACATCATCAACCTTCTATCAGCAACTTTTTTTTAAACTGGTTTATACAATCACAGCAGCAGAAATGATGTTTTCCCTGTTTTCTCAGTCATCCACAAACAGGGACATGTGGGAAATGGCATTTTTAAACGGTTTGTTGTTTGGCAAAACAGAATGTCAAGCGTGTCTGCAGTGATGACAGGCTGTCACCGGAATATGTTGAGAAAAATGCAGACGCTCTGCTGCCCAAACGGCCTCAAGATGTTGCTGTCACTCATTTGCATTTACTGGACTACTTTGGATCCAGCCACATATCAAGTCTGAGTGGCGTTTGTACAGTAGAGTGAATGGCGGGCTTGAACGCGGTCATAGAATTTCACCATTTCTGAGATGTTTGAAGTGGATTTTACAACAATATCAAAGTCTCGCCTGGTTCTTGCACATATCTGTTTTCTATATATTCAGAAGGCAAGAAGCTATGAATTATCACCTTGCCTTTGACCAGCCCCTACGTGCCACGCAGTATGTGGTCAAAAGTTCCCCCAAGTATACTAATAACTAACATCTTGAGGCTGTTCAGGCTAGGAAACACATTGACTTCTTGTTGCATGGTAGGCTTACCTGTTTCTTTAAGAGAAACAGTTCCATAAAACAAATATGGACAAGTCTGATAGAAATCAGTGTTATGAGGTGACTGCAGCATTACGTACCTTCTTCAATGGCCTCTGTGACTTTGTCAGGGTCCTTAGAGAGGTAAAGGTTGGTCATGTAGGCCTTCAGGTACCCAATGGGACTTTTCCCTCCGGTCATACAGAATCTCTCGATGGTCAAATCTGAAAAGTTTGAGATGAGATAAACAAGCAATCCCATGCTGATTAAATTATAACCACTCTTCCTCATTTATAGTGTGTATCAACTGGACTTTGCACCATTCTTGGTTATGCCTGTTGCTGGAGGATGGCATGCACTGAGCAAGCACACACCCCACAGAACAAACAAAAATAGAAAAACAAAGGCAAGTTATGGTTGGGAATGCAGCATACCATAGTGATTAATGCTGTTGATGAGGCGCACTCCGACTTGGGCATGGTTGTTAGTCATCAAGACGATGTCAAACAGCTCCTCGCTGTCCGGGTAGAGCTCCCTCAGTCGAGAGTTGACAGTCATTAGTGCCTGCGTGTGAGGGTGGATTTCTTTACACCGGGCTTATAATGAAATGTCAGGATATTGTGTCAGACTATTCAGCACAAGGTTGCAACACAAACAATCCCACCAAAGCACACCGTTCTTTCAGCTACACCATGAAGAGATTTTATGGGCGGAGGAGTGTAGCAATACAAACACTCTGTTTAAGAAGGAAACCAAGGCAATTCAGCTTGGAGACTGAAACAAACATGAGGGCATTGGTTTGAACTTGTACACTTCGGTATGAGGCAGTGTATCCATGACATCACAGACTATTTACACTATGGGCAATAGCACAAAAAAGTACTATTTCAAGCACTAATCTAAAGATAATCTCAGGTGCATGAAAAAGTATGGCTCCTTTAAACGCATTAAATATTTGCTTTTGACTTTATGCTTTTACTACATTTCAGAGGGAAGTTTTTTTTTATTAATCTGATTCCTGTAGTTACTTTACAAAATAAGATTTTACATGTAAAACATAAAATACGATACACTGTTAGAGTGTAAACTAGCAGTTTATGAAGCAGTTAGAACTACAAGATTCAAATACTTTTTACAGGTTAATGCATCAATAATTTAACACTTTGAAAGGAACCATTCTTCACAGTGACTATGTTTATTTTTTATACTTAACTACATTGTGCTAATAATATTTATACATTTTTAAGCAACATTTCATTTTGAATTTACTTCTCATGAATTTTTTTTCAACATTATGATACTGTTGTTTTACTGAAGTTTAAGATTTAAGTACTACCACTGTCTACAAAAATGGCAGAGTCTGGATAAGTTGCAAATGCGCACAGGCAGGTTTATTAAAGAATTTTAAGGGGCAACATGTTCTTGCTGACTTCAGACCACTTCTGAGGACTTTTACCTGTTCAGTGATTTTATACGTGCATTGTGATGATGACCACACCCTGCAAAGACCCAAGCAGAGACCTGCAGGGTGAGTGTAGGGAATGAAGCCTACCTTTACGAAGGGAAAGGCAGCTCCAGGCTTCAGAGGCTCATTCTCATGTTCAACCTGATAAGCCACATACTTTTCTACCCCTTCCTCCTCGTAGATCTTCCTCTCTGCGACCATGTTGAATAAGGTGCGAGAGGAGACGGCGACGGTGACTGCATAACGGGGTTTGGGCTGTGGATGAAAAGATACAAAAAAATTAAAAATACAGATATAGGCCTAAATAAATAAACAGAATATGTGCGTGCAAACTGGCCGCGTTTAGCACCTGTGAGACTTGTAAAGTTATTAAACATAAACTGAGCGCACGTAACATGTAGATTTAATGCAATTTTCACCAAAATACTTACAGGTCTCGGTTTGTTTGTTTTCAGGTTTTCAAAGAAGGCTTTGGCCGCAGCCCAGTCTTTTTCCTCTCCGTTCTCTTCGCTCTCGGGTGCGTCGTTCGGTTTGATATCGCTCATTGTGAAAAAGTCTGCTCTTACACACTTTCACAGCCCGTAGGGAAGATAAGTTAAGAGCCAACTCCAGGAAAACTTAGCGGAAATGTGGCAAAAGACCCCGGGGTGGGCGTGTCTTTCGGCAGTGACGTAGTCAGGGCTGAGCATCAGTTAGACTTGGCTTGTGTGCCCCAACCTAATATAATTTTAATATAAGAGATTGTATACTTT
>OMLF01026545.1:0-15188 GCA_900302615.1 Holocentrus rufus | reverse complement strand
GCAGTCCTTTTTTTTTTTTTTTTTTTTTTTTTTTCAAACAGCTAAGTGAATTAAATCTGCCGCAGTTTTAAAACATGCCCCCGGGCCAGGTTTCACTTCAATGGTACCAAATGGCTTTGTCTTTATACTTGTGAATGGCGGGCATGTGTGTGTGTGTGTGTGTGTGTGTGTGTGTGCACGCGTGTGCCTGCCTGCCTGTGTGCGTATTTTGCCTTTCTCTCTTTTCTGTCCACCACCTCAACACAATCCCAGCGTTTATGAGATTACCAGAGCCCATTTGTGTTCCGGCGGGAGCCATCTTGGCTCGGAGGAGGCCTCCGCTGGGAACCATCTGGGCTCTAGTCAAAGCAGTTTCCTCCCCGCCTCCCCTCTTCTCTCTACACCATTGTGACCAAGGCTATTTACTTTGAAGGGAAGAGAAACTAAAGGTCTTTTGTGTGTGTGTGTAGAGCACTCAGAAATCAGCCGTCTTCAGATCGAGCTCCTGAGCTCCGGGCCGTGAATGTTTCTCGTTTTCTTCAAGCTGTTTGCGAGAGGGAGGGAACGGAGGGAAGAGAGAGGGGAGAGGGGGAAGGAAGAGGGGAGAGATGTGGAGCGCTTCCTTCTCCAGGCAGGTGTTTGTGCTTACCAATAGACAATTATCACCTCAGCTTGGGGCCCCAAGTGGCCCTGTACACATCCAGCCGAACATCACAAACACACACTCAAGCCGTCACTTCATCACCCAATCGATTGTTATTGTCAGTCTTTTTTCCCCCCAAAATCTCCTGCAGTTCAAAGCTAACATTAAAAGGACGCACGCAGAGCCAGGCTTGCCGCCTGAAGAGACGGGTCCCACCTCCAATCATCATGCAGCTTACAAATCAGCGCGTTTGTCTGTGGTTCATTCTCTACTCTACAACCAATTAACAGTCACGCTGATTTCCTTTTTTTTACTTCTGTCTTGCTTTCTGCATTTTATTTTGTTTGCATTTTGCTTTTTTTTTTTCCTGGAGAGAGACAGAGACCGGAAAGCTCACCTGCACACCCCACATGCTGCTCTCCTCATGCAGCTCTCTGATGTCATATTAAAACTAGCATAATCACTTAGCAATGCAGTCTTATTCACCAGAATGGTGCTGAAAAATAAAAATAAAGTTTATTCATTCATGCTGTTCATTGGATTTTCTGAACATGCAGCCATCAAAATCTGAATAGCCTTATTTATATTTTATTTTATTTTATTTTTGAAATTTGTAATATACCCACAAACTTATTACAGTCAGTGGTGTTTCATTCTAAGGGTAAAAGAAGTTTATAATCAGGTTGTTTTGTGTTGTGTTTCAGAGGGCAGCATGTCTGTAGCCTGTTTGATTTGCTGCTACTTGTCCATCAGAGCTTATGATTTCTCCTGTGTCCTAGTATATTATTGATATTCCCCAGCGGGTCTATTTGTTATCATTAAGGCTGCGTGTAGCAATGCCACCACTCTATTCATAGTGCCGTTGTCAGTGGCAAGCAAATTTCCTTTCCATTAGGTTGGCAGTATGTGGTAAATGAAGTTATTCACTATAAGTGGTCTGGGAAAAAGGCAGACTCATTTGTCCTGTTGTGATGGAAAGTGTGTGTGTGTGGTGAGTGTGTGTGTGTGTTTGCCTGTAATTTTACCCTATCAGTTCCCTCTGCCAGCATATTTCTACCATTTTCTCCTGTCATCTCTGAATATCAAATATTTACACAGGTCCACATAAAGGCATGACTGACCTGCTATGTTCTGCTATTTAATTTGTACCATTAAAGGCATTTATCTCCTTGCTATGTGGGCAGGAGAATGTTACAGTATTTTCCATCAAGCAAATTAAAGAAATTTATGGGGACTCAGGGAAAGAGAAAATCCACCTCAAGATAGCTCTCTGCAGCCCAAATTGAAATCCCTGTGGAATGATTTGGAGAGCTTTTTAGCTTTTGGAGATTGTAAATTATTAGCAGTGTGGGAATAAGCAGGCAAATGGGGAAAATTGTGTGTGTGTAATTTATTCCTGCAGAACTATGATTCTATCTCTTATTGCCACAATGTTTTCTTTCCCTTTGTCTTTGAATCTCATCTCAGTAGACCATACTATCACATTGTGCGGAGCTTCATAACATTCATATTGTGCATCAAGGTAACAGTCAGATTTAGGAAAGGGGGGGAAATGCCTCGTATTTTTCTACTAATGGGGTGTTTTTGGGGGCTCCCCTGGTGAGTACAGGGCTGATCAGTCAAAATGGCGGGCCAGAAAGCTTACACTCATTTTTCTGATTAGCAGAAAAGTCACGCTGTTCCACTGCATCCTCAATTGCCTTGTCAAATGAAATGGTCAGCTGGGCACTGGCATTTCTTGGCACATCTGCTTGGGGAGCGGAGGACAATAAGTCCTGCCTGTGTGATTAGACACATGGGTAACATGTCACAATCCACTTCATTTCATTCGCAGTCCTTAAAATACCACAATCATGGCAGGCCGAGCTTTCATAATCATGCTTTTTCTTACTTTAAGGGTTGTTGCTAGGTAACCACTGTTGAAGTCAGACTCAATGCTATCCTCTTTCACTTCATGTGTGACTGCTAATCTAGATACTGTTGCTGGAAAACCTTCACAGCAGGCCAATTTATTGCTAGCTGTCTTGCTGAACTTGGTAGCTGCCCAAATAGTTCATAGCAGGCCAGAGGCTGCACCAATCAAAGTGGACAATTGTTGCTATTTTTGTTGTTTTTTTGTTCTGTTGCTCTTTGTTCGGTCGTCTCAGTCTTGCTCAGAGTTGGTGAAAGTTCAGTTTCTTCTATCTGTAAACTGCTAACCAGCCTCTTTGCTTTACTCCCCCACTTTCCCCGTTTGACATTTGGCTGCTCGGAGGTCCAGTGCGGCTCTAATAGCCTACTTATATAACTGCTTCTGCACTTAGAAACAGAGGGAGATAAAATGGGGGGGGATATCTATGATAGCAGAGGGGAAGCAGGAGAAACCAGATTATATGGAGAGAGATGAGATATGAGAGAAGTTAGATTCAATCAAGGACACAGGAGAGTAGGCCAGTGTCCCCGCTGCCCTTTTACCACCATATTGAGAGTTGGGCCAGTTTGGACCCAAATAACCAACAACGGGAGCCAAACGTCGGCAAATTATTCATGACTTGGTACTGTAGTGTGGGGGTCAGAGAAGGTGAGCTACACAGCAGGGTCCCCGGAGTTAGTGGGGATTTAGTATATTGCTAAAGGACACTTCAGCAGAGCAAATGCTTTCTTCTTGGGGGCTTGAACCAAATGATTAAAGGATACAAAACTGTAAATGTATATTTGCTCCTGCTATTCCGCATAGATTCTCATTATTGCGCTTAATAATAGTGCAGATTATGCATTCGTTTAAAGGAAAAAAAGAAGAAAAAAAAAGCTTTTTACTTCAGCTGAGAACAAGGCAGAGCAGAGCAGTTCACAAACTAATTCCCCTCAGATTTCCCTCGGGGCTGCAGGGCTAAGCAGCCTGTGTCTTAATCGCTTGACTTCTGGCTATCTCTTCACCACACCTGCCCTCGTGCTTTCCCGCTGACAGAGGGAAGACAGTGGAGAAAAAATATCGATTGATTTTCCCCGTCGTTCATCGCTTATGAAACAGAACGTAATGAATAGATAATTAGCCTGAATAGGCAGGATTTGGTTATGGTCCATAATGGGCAATGTTGTGAGATCTGTGCTACTTTGTCAGCAGGGTTAGCTATTTCAGTGCCCTCATTTGTGAACTTAGGGGAATTGCAATATGGCTTGCTCTAATTGCAAATGATTTAAAAGTGTGCAGAAAAGCAGGATGGCAATATTAGAAGTCTTAACTAAGTCTAAAGTACAGACTCGACACTAAATTGAAACATCACTTATATGTGAATGCCCTTGTTAGAGTTGGAAACACTTGCTGGAGTTAAAAGAGCAACATTTTTCCAAACAAAGCACACCGTAGCTCACATCCTTTGAAAATTCCGCGGTTTCAATGCCTCTCTGAACAGAGCACATTTCCGCTCAGACTCCTGATCATTCACTTAAACTTTTATTTTTACATAATGACGCAATTCATCCCTTTCTGTTCTTTCTGGCAATTGGCTCCCAAGCAAGGCTCTCTCTCTCTCTCCCTGCCTAAGCACTGATATAATCCATCAGCCACGAGCTTTCAGAGCCGAGGCGGTGGTGTTTAATTGAGAATGTCAGGGACCAAAGTTAGCCGCAGTTGGGCCAAGATGAGACACCACTGCTGGGTGTAATTGTCCACGAAAGATGCGCACTGTGGCGACCGAGCTGGGAGACCACTGACGGGGAAAGCCACGCCAGGGGAATGAAACGGGATCTTTTGTGTGTGTGTGTGTCTGTGTGTGTGAGGCCACCAAATCGATACAGCTCAGGGGCCTCCAATGATCTGTCTATTTAAGGACGGGCGAGTGTCTTCTGTATCAGAACAACCCCCCTCCACTCCCTGACTCTAATGGAATCTCAAACCTAATCCCCGATACAGTACATTAACTTGAGCCTCTTTTCTCTCTCTCTCTCTCTCTCTCTTTCTCCCCCCCTCTCTTTTCTATCTCCCTCCTCTCCTCCATTCCATTCTTTTGTGCCAGGTGGAAGTTGAAGTGGAGAGCATGGACAAAGCAGGGAACTTCATTGGCTGGCTGCACATCGAAGGTGTGAACCTGTCAGTGGCGCTGGTAGAAAATGCTCTGTCCAAGGTCCACTTCACAGCCGAGCGCAGCTCCTACTATAAGACCTTGGTGTCCGCAGAAGAGGCCTGTCGCCAGAGGAAAGAGAAGGTAAGTCCCTTTTAGCGGTTAAGAGTGCTCCAAGTAATATATTTCCACTCAGTCCCTGTTAAACTATCATCGTGATGCCCGCACTCCCTCGTGGCACAAAACTGTTGTTGGGAAGCATTCTTGGAGAGAAGAGAAAAGCATCTTATTTATTTTAACATTGTCCCAGTTGGTGTTGCTCAGTCAAGTGGTAACCACAACATCCCACATTGCAAGCAAATGGTAGTCCTTGACAGTAAATAAGTGAGATAATCAGTATGATGTTCAGGTTCATTGTTTAGGGCTAGTTAGAGCGCAGGAGTGAATTTTTGTCCCAGCAGTATCATCCTGCATTATAGAGCATTGTGGCATATTAACGTCACTGTTCATTACTCCAAGACTATAAAATTTTTTTTGGTGCTTCAAAGAACAGTCTTGGCTCACATAAATACCAGAAACATGCTATTTATCAGACGGGGATTCATGTATCCATAAAAGTCTGAAGGTAAAGGAGGACATATCAGTATGTCTACCATGACATGTCATCCTTGGAAAAGAAATAAAGCCAAGTTGCCGTGGTAGCATGGTACATAAATTTGTCTCTTAAAATGCATTAGCAGTGTCCCGTCAACATCGCCTTTAAAAGCCGCCCTAATATGGAGATGCTAATATTCACCATCCAGGCCTGAGAATAGGCCCGTATTTGCCGTTATCATTGAAGCTTCCTTTCCTCTATGGGAGTCCTTTGATGGATGGAGGCCTCTCTTGCACTGATCCCAATCTCACCCTCCATTTTCATTACGGCTTCACCAGTCGCCCCTGCCAGATGAATGAAGTGCCCGGCCAGCTGTCGTCCTTGTCCTCTCTCTCTTTCTCTCCCTCTCTCTCTCTCTCTCCCTCTCTCACCTTCTGTAACTTCCTTTGTTTTACTCTCTGCCCCTCTTTTAGTATCTCTAATTTTCTCCCTTCCGCTCACTCCTGCCTATGAGGCTGCTTTAGGAGACGTTACTGCCCATTCCGCCCCTATCAGTATGATCTATGACTGTAGCCAAGAGGGGACTGCGTTCTCTATCCTTTGTCTGAATCCATCACGGCCACAGCCAGCTTCTTCCTACTCTACTTCCATGCTCTCGGGCCCCATTCTCTGTCTTCCTCTAAAGAAAGAAACAAGATGGTGAGAATTACACTGCTCGGGAGCGGTGCGCAGGTGGACCCGTGTCTGGCTTCCCATCACTCTTATCTCGCCAGCGATGTGAGCACACCGACCTTGCCATGCTCAATCTAACTGCGGCGAGAGGGCAGATTCCTGACACCTCTGATGACACACGATTTCACTCCCGGTTGCCGAGCCCTTCGCAGTGTTCAGACAGATTGACTTTTGCAGCGAAGCTCTGATCTGAGCTGACCTGAGTGTGGACAGGGCCGAGAGGAAAGACGGGGCCTGAGTAGAGCAGACAGACAGACAGTGATTATGTTTGATGTTAGGTTGCCACGAGCACCAGTGCCGGGATCAGCCCGAGCCTCATTTGATGGCCGTGTGCATCTGTAGGGGAGAGTGTGTTGTGTTACTGGAGCACGGACGAATCGGTTGTGTGTGTGAGTGCACCGTATGCAACCTGAGGGCAGATGAGGTGGGACTCAGTATTTTAATTAACCGTTAGGGACCATCCAGAGAAATACCGAGAGCTTGGTGGAGGTTTTTTTTTTTTTTTTTTTGCCCCTCTCTCTTTTGAAGTCTTGGTTGGTCTTTGTTTCGATGAACATTTAGACTAGGCGCACCATCACATCTCTCTCCATCTCTCTCTTCCTCCATACTCACCCCCCTTCTCTTTATTGCCCCCCTGGCTGTGGATATGGAGGAGATCGCTGGTACTGCTGTGTCAGGCGTCCCTACAAGAAAACAGGGTTGTCGTAATGAAGCGGGCTCAGAGGGTGTGTGCACACATACACACACAAGCACACCCTCATTAAAGTAAAGTTTGCGTTGGTGGTCCAGCTGGGACCAAATATGGAGGCGGGGGGATTGAGGCTTGCTGCACTGGCATCCTGAACCAAAACTGCTTAGTTCAAGTGACTTTAGTGGATATGAGTTTTTGCTACAATGATACCAATGGGACAAAGTGATTGTGTTCTAAATGAAGCATTCCAAAGGGTTTTAGGAAGAACCTTTTTCTGGAGCTCAGCATATTTTGATCTCAAGCATCAGCATCTCTTAAAACAATATTTGGACCTCTCCTCACAACAAACCTAATTATGCTCTTAACAAACCTACGGCTCAAGTCGTAGGCCCAGCACCTGCCTTATTCTGTTCCCCGTCACATTTATTTATGGCTAAGCTTTTGTTTGCTTATGTACTCTCTGAAGCGTCTCGCCCTGTCAGAACCCATTGCCCTTCTTACGATGTTAACATTTACATGATCCAACCAGAGGAGAGACTCGGGGAGCGGTGCATAAACTTTGTCGCTGCATGTTGTTTTAACAAAGACCTGGTTGCTGTCAAGCAATGCTCATGCCCTCATTTTAATTCTCCTCTCTGTTTTGGGAAAGCATTCTTGTGTACTGGAATTCTCCACAAAGTGGAAAGTCTCTGATTCTGGCTTACCAGGTATCTCTGTAAAAATGCTTATTGGAAGCACACTGTCTTTTCTTATTGTAGTATAAGAGGGCCCATTGCATTTATTCATACCTTGGTGCACCTTTCCAGTATTTTCATACTTCAAGTTACAGAAAGAGAGATTTGACAAGAGATGGCAGCAGTTTGACTCAAAGTGGATTGGGAGCAGAGATTTCTGCTGCAGCTTTCATTTGAGCTCCCCAAAGATTGAACAGGTGGGGGAGTTGGTTTGTCAACGTTTGGTTGTGCCTCAAGGGACGTTTTTTGGAAAACTCAGAAACACAAAAATGAAAGTACTCTGAAATGACGTGGTGGGGTAAGAGGGAGAAATCAATTTTCACTCCTGGTAGCTCTTGCTCTTCTTCTGTGCAAGTCAGAGGTTTTACCCGTCCTCTGACATTGCAGTTGTTTTTGTTTAGGGTTAGGGTGTTAATATTTAGGCATATGACTAGTCTAACATAAGGCCACAACGAACAAGTATTTTGATAATCAGGCCAACCTGATGATTATCAAAATTAATGAACAACTATCCATATCTGTACTTGTCATCATGTCATCAAGCCAGGAAGACTTCAACCTGTGTCTTCATAAATCAAAAAATTCTTGTGTAGTTATAATCAGTTTGTTAGTTTAACATAGAATGAATCTGAATGGTGAACATCTGAACGGTGACATCATTACAGCCCCTGAGATGTTAACAAATGTTAACGATGTTAACATCAGTGCCATAACATTGTCATGTATTTGGTGAATACAAGACCTGGGCCACATTTACACAAAGTCATGTAATTGAACACAGTGTAATTTGCTTTAGTAGAAACAGTCTTCTAGTTGTAAGTGTCATTAACATTACTGAACAGAGGGTCATTTGGAAATTCAAATGGCAATTTGACGCTGGAAATATTTGCAGACAGTCTGTCGACTTTATCGATAATGTAGAATATTTGTTTCAGCCCTAGTTTAATGGCTCTGCGGAGGAGAGAGCTGTGCTGGTAATTGGAGCGGCCTAATTATGAAGAGGTGAATCAACAATCAGCCCTCAATATTAACCAGAGTGTTTTCTGTTGAGCAAGGGGTTTTCTGCTGTAATTATCCAGCCTTGAAGGAGATTAACACACTCTGATGGGCGTCGGATAGGGAGAGAGGGAGGAGGAGGGAAAAAGTGAAAGAGGACATGACAACCCCTGTTAAAGATCTTTCAGGTCACGTGACCTCCCCTGCTTTCATCACCATTCTCCTTCACTCCTGCTCAGCTGTCTTCAGAGACCACCATCTGTCTTTCCATCTCCCTAGAGTTCTCACATCCTCATTCACATCCACTTATTCCCCCTCTCTTTTCCTTCCTCCCCCAACTAATCATCTCTGAATCCCCTCTTATTAACCGGATTAATGTCTTCTCGGATACCCTGAGTCCTGCCCTTGCTCCCCTCAGCTGCCTTGCCATTTCCGGATTGTGCGGGAGGGTTCCCTTCCTTAGCCTGGCTGGTGTTTAGAGTGAGTCAGGCACCCGCATCACTTATGACCTTTTTTAGAAAACGGAATCCCATGGGAGCATAAATCCAAGCACCGCCGCTGTCTCGTCTTGTTCCTCACCCGTCCATCAACGCCACTCATCAAAGCACTTAAAGTAGCAACGTTTCGACATTGAGCTAGGCGCTGCGTCCTTGGCAGAGCCTGATTGAAGCACATAATCCTGTTTCAGCTCTTTTTTTGGGCGGAATCCAAAGTTGCAAGTCCAACCAACTTGCCTGTCACCTCCTGAGGGCCTATGCATAACTATTCACTTTAACACACAGCTGAGGCCAGAACATTTTTGTAATGCGAAAAAAATCAGCACTCACATTCAGTGTGATTGGCTGATAAGCACTGTAAGCATGTCTGATTCTGTCGGTACAGTGCAATTTCTGTCCCTTTATCTCGCTCCAGTCACCATTGGCTCACTCTATCAGGGGTCAAGTGGCTTGCCTCATAAGCCAAACATCTCGACATGTAATCAGAATTCCCCCCTACTCACTCTCCATCTCTGTGATGGCTTATTTTTGAAAGAGTGTGCAAAAACCAACATCTCCCCATTGTCCTATCTATACTGCGTCTTCTCAGCAGTCAGCACATCACACACCTGGCTAAACAGGAACACGCTGAGGATGAATCAAGATAATTGGGCTTTTAGTGAAGCTAATAGGCTTGTGTTGTCTCCGAGTGCAGGCTGGAGGAAACCTACCTCCAGTGGACTGGTTTCAATCCTAAGGATTAGCTATGGTTAGCATTCTATCCTTTCCTGTTCGTGCCATTACTATGGAAATCAGAATGGTATTGTCCTGTTTATCTGCAGTGGTTTGCATTCAGTAAATTCAGAGCAAACACATAATTTGTACAATGAAGGGCCATTTTCTGTTTCTTAAAAGGCACATTCATTCTCAGGCTTCCGTAAATAGACTATATACAATTAAATACAAGCAACTTTGTTTGGTTTCCGTGGATAACAGGCCCTTTTCTATTATTACCATGCTTAGTGCTTTCTGAAGCCCCGAAGCCATTGAAATGCTTCTAGTGTTGCAATCTTTTTCTCCTCCCCTCCCCCTTCTTCTCGGCCTCTCGCAGTGAAAGAACCTGTGGCAATTACCATGGCAATATCATGAAAAAAAGCCAAGGATTAATATTAAAGGAGCTCATCTGTGGCAGCTTCAAGTGAAATAAGTAAATTTAAGAGTCAGTCTGTTGCAGATTTCACCTCTACAATTTAGGCCCCTTTTAAGCCAAATCCCACCACTGTTTCTGGAAATTATCACCCTTTAACTTGGGCCACTTCAGTGCAAGTCCCTGGCTCTCTTCACTCCAGCAATCGTGGAGAGGTTTTTGGTGGACGTGAAATCATTACAGTTATTATTTTTCTCAAACACAAATTACATTAGGCGGTGTGAAGAATTGAGCCTTAATGGCATCCGGGGGCCAACAGGATGATTACGCCTATATTACCATTCCAGTCATCTCTCTCTTCCCTCTCTCCCACTCCACTGCTCACCGCTGTCACTGTTACCTTCTAATTTAACAAATGGAGGCCATACGGTGTCAAGACAGGAACAACGTCCATGACACGGCCAATCACAGAAAGAGATATCCAATTAATGACCGGGCCAAATACCTGTCCGGTCTGTTGAGAGGCAACAGGAATGAAGCCTTGGGAAACTGCCACTCATGCCTCAGTGAAAATGAAATCCCTCACTCATGCTTGGAAGGACTGGGGATTAAGATTCTTAGGCAGCAAAGTGCAGTTACCTTAAGGTTTACTCAGCACAGTTGAGGCATCTTTATATCACTCTTTATGAAAGCTCAGTAGGCTTTCTGTTTTGACCCTTGACAGTTAACTTATAGCCAACTTATATCTCAGTGTTGTCATGTAAAAAAACAATGTCGCTCCAGTTTTCATGTTTTCATTACATTTGAGTGGTTACATTGTCCAGTACAGACAGGTAATTATTATAACACTCCTTCGATCCATTGTGTAATTTTAGAAATGCATTGTTACGAAGCCAAAAACAGGGCTGTTGTTCTCCTGTGAGGTGACATTTGGAGATACAAGGTTTTCAACTAACAGCGTCAATATATCATTGGATTACCCATGATCCTGAAGGTTTGTACATTGTTGACCTTTGGATCGTCATTTGTCTGAAACCGCTCTCTCCCTCCCTGAAATTTTGGCTGCCTAGTTTGCAACCCGCCCCCTTCTCCTCTCTCCCTTGGGTTTGAATTGGCTAATGAAATGATAAAAAAGCATCACTTAAAATAGTGTAATATATCTTTCCAGCATGCATTCCCAGGGTCACAAGGACGCGCCGCTTGTTTGTATTTCGCTGAGTGCTTCCCGGAACTGTGTCAAAACACTCTGTTGTGCAGCGTGAACTTTGAATTCGAAAGAAAGCACTTTGTCTAGCCATATAGAGCCAACTCCCGCTAACCCCCTCATCTTAAATTAATGAGCGTGGATTCCTGCCACCGCGGTTTTGAGGTTTGCTTTTTTTCCTTTTTTTTTTGTCTGTCCGTGTTTTCCCCGGTGAAGGGGCAGGAGATGTAAGCTGAAGTCTTAAGTGAGTATGAGGACAGCAAAAACATCCTGCAGACCATGTATAATGCAGGCTTTTTTCTTTAAAAGTGCTAAGTCAAGGTCACAAGCATGTCGCAACACCCAACAGTTACCCATACATGTCACATGTAAAGAAATGTTCCTAGTAAAGGTTATCAAGGTTTTCAAGAAAGGTTATCAAAGTTTATTAAATGCTCTGGCAAGTGGATATGTACAGGGTCACAAATGAAAGGAAGTGCCAAATTCATATCTGCTCTGAAAAGGCCTTATTGTTTTACCTTCTCCAGTCCTATGAAAAGCATTTCTTTCATTTCATGGTATCAAACCTGTCATTCAACAGCAGGTCTAGGCAAAGCTTGTTATTACAAATTAGAGGTGATATCAGCTATTCAGAACGACTATAACGACAGAGAACTTCATTTGAATACCATTCAATTAACTTTCATTCATACTGCCATGTATTGGGTGATTATAAAGCAGTAATTTTGAGTAGACAGGATAAACTGTCTGGTCAAAATTTCACTCGAATGAACAGAAATGCATTATGTTTTGTAACATCATGCAAGCATGGAAAAACTGATTTGGTCAGAGGGTAAGGTCAAAGTTTTGGCCCAATGCTAGTACATAGAGAATATTTATAATGGCCAGTGCACGTGGACGTTTCTAGTTTTGTTGTATTGTTTTTGTTTGTTCTCGTGAAGGCCTGTTCATCATATATTTGTACCAATATGACTTTTTCTCTTTGCTAAAAGTCACAGTGACAAGAATTGCCTCTCTTCTGTTATTATGCTAACCGTTTGGCACAAGGGAGCTGCTTTGCCCCAGTCTCAGCTGTGCCAGACATCTTAACTTGACAGAGGTGGTACTTTGCTTCACTGAGATCAAAGAATTGGCACACTGCAAACATTCTTCCTCCCATCGGAAAAGTATTTTGCACCAGTGTTCAGTTTACTAAAGTATGTGCATTTGGACCGCTTCCTTTTCCGATCTGAGTACTCGGTACCTCATTCAGCATCAGTTACTACAGATACCGTTTGTGCACCTTTCGTTCAGACCTTACGATTCTGTGTGATTACCTTAGGATTTCCTTATGTATTTCTTTCCTGTTGGGCGTGGTTTCTTTGCAGGCGGCGCTTGGTCCTTATGCGCGTGGCATGAGTGGTCACTTGATGGTTTGAGGAGCATACTAATGATGTCAGCCGTGTGCCAAGTCCTTCTCAAATACGGGACCCTAATTGATAATTAATGGGAGACTGAAATAGTGTCTGAGGCAGCATTTTGCTCAGCCATCATGAAGATGGAGGGCTAGGATGATCACCCAGAATCATTACGTCAGTGGTGATTAGCATTTTCTTGCCCTTTAGGAGATGAGTGGCCAAAAACTCTGCCAGAAGTTACCGTACATCACTTTATCTTTGGTCACAATGCTAATGCAAGATTTTCCTTTATTTCGACCACATCCTCTATATTTAAAACAATTTTCTCTGCTCAGAACCTCTGTTAGCATTTAAAAGAGCAGCACAGCAGCACTTAGCAGTCAAATATACTTCTTACTCCCAAGGTCTTCGTTTCTCTTTGGGCCATCATCATCCCTTAAGAATACAACTGACTTTGTGGCTATAATATTAGCATATTATCTTAGATCAGCAGCAGAAGCCAAATGAAGCATACCATACCCATAACACAGCACAAAGCCCCCCGTGCCCATATTTCTTTAGTCGGTGACAGTATAGAGTTAATTGAACCCCTTAGGCCTCCCCTTACCCCATCATCATTATCCCTTTCACACCCAGAGACACAAAGACTGTCGAGAGCCAATTCTGTGGCTTTTCTATGCTTTTCCACATGCTAAGACATCCCATTTAACCAGTGCTACTGAACAGCGTCACTGCTGTGGTGATATCCGTTGCTTATTGTCAGTTCAGGGGCTCGAGAGCTCTTCCAGTCCAGGGACACAATCATGGACACAGTGTGTGCTGGAGCCATGTGTCAGTGAGCAAACATTTGGCCTTAGGGCTTTGTGAGGGGAAGTCCAAGAGTGTGTGTGTGTGTGTGCATGGCCTTGTGTATATTTACATGGAAAAAAAAAGAAAATAGGGCTTAAGAGTGGTTGTGGGTAATTGCAAGTGCATGTCGGTGTCTGTCAATACACAAGCGAGATGAAGGTTGCAGTTGTTGTTGGAGAGTATGGAGGACAGCAGGATCACAATGAGGGGACACAATTGCCTGCAGGGTGCTGATGGGTGGCCACAATGGAAAAGATGACCCATGGGAGACCTCACAACTCTGGGAGAGGTGGAGAGGACTGTGTGCTCTGTTAAACCACTAAATCCCAGGCTTTAATCTGCATGTATGTGTCTTGTATTCTTGCGGTCATATATATAAATGTGTGTCTGTATGCATCTTTGGATGTGTGTGCTTGTGTGTGTCACCGCACATCTTGTTTTGACTGTTTTTGTGTGTGTGTGTTTTTATGCTGTAATGATTGGACGCCTATTTGCTTATGTGCAAGTCCACTCTTGCCTTCATCTTTTCTCTCTCCCAGCACTGTGTGCAAAAAATGAACCACCCACCACACAAACCCAAAGAGCTGACAGAGGCTTTTTCATAGGGCTAACAGATTACATAATCTGATTCTCACTGCACTATGCGCGCACACACACACACACACACACACACACACTTGCGTGCAGATGGAGGGATAGTAGGCACCAAACGTGCACACATGATACACTCACTCTCTCTTTCCTGCTTACTCAAACACACTTTGAGCATGTGCAGACGCAGACATACACAAACACACACACACACACACACGCACACTCCCTAGGGACCCCTCGCCACTCCCCTGTAGACGATAAGCCGGACCCCCAGTGCCCTGAGGCAGAGAGACAGGAAGGCAGAGGAAGAGATCAGTGGGCCCAGTGATGTGTGTGTTATTTACACACACACACACACACACACACTGCACGCACACACACACAGGCTCGCTCTTTCTCACGCTGTCTTCATCCTCCTTTTCCCTAGTTCTAAGCTGCAAATTCAGCACTATGTCAGCTCCACTTGCAGTCTTATGAATACACACGCAAACAATCTCTCTCTATGTCTTTATTTTTCCTCTTTCTCTGTGCAGCACACCGGCAGTGCACCCATGCACGTGCACTCACCCGCAAACTAACACGTACAAGCTCATGCCTATGAGCAGGAGGAAGAGGAAAAAAATAAATAAATAAAACAGACCTGTAACACACACTCATAAAAGCAAGCCCATATCAGCAGTCTTCACCCTCCGCATGCTGAATTATACATTTACAGGATTTACAGGATTGCATGCTCACTTTGAAAATGTCATCAGAAAAAAATGCATCCAGCTACAGGAACATCAGGGTGATTATGAGGAACACACACACACACACACATGCACGCACGAAGGCAGCACTCTTCCCAATGAAACATATTATTGATTGCATATATTTGTATTGACAGGAAGTGGGCCTGGTTGGGTTGTAAAGACCCACTCCCAAACTACCGCTAAAGGTATATAAGGTGCACGTGTGCATTTGTATCTGTCTGGATGTCCTTGGCCCGGCGCTCTCCTTTCTCCAGTCATGCGCGGGAATCTTGCGGGCTCTTAGCAGAGGTCCTCAGGGGCAGGTTTGTGGCTGCCCTTGGTTCGCCCGTGCAGAAGGAACTCACCCAGTGCACCCCCCC
>OMLF01026544.1:0-15718 GCA_900302615.1 Holocentrus rufus | reverse complement strand
AGGTGGAGGCGCTGCGCCCGCCGGCAGGGGTGGTGGGGGTGGAGCTCCGGCTCCGGCGGCGGCTGGACCAGCTGCAATCTGCAAATACAGAATAGAAAAGTCAAAGATGGCCCGCATCTATTGAGGATCCCTTGGCTCAATCCATACCTCAATCCACTGTCGCCAAAGGGCAATCAGTCAGGTTGGCCTTGGTTAACACCGCATCTGAGAGGTGACTCAAAGACAGCATGGCATGCAATAAAAGAAATTATTCAGAGACAATTTATTCAAGTGTGTGTGTGTCCTTGTCTGTATATTGGCACTTGTGTGCACTGACTAACCTATAGCACATATACGTGAAATTCTAGTCCCATTGAAATAGACCTTAATAGGATAGATGCCAATCCTTAGATGTCTCTTTAAACTCAATGAAATGAAAATGACTTTCATCTTGTTAGCTAATTTTGTATTCCATAATACACACATATTTAAAAATAAATACCAACAAGCGCACAAATTTTTGGTTGTATATTTTTGTAAAAATCGGGAAATCAAGGAAAGTTTGATCTGGATTGCTTCTCTACAACTGACCCATACCTGACCACACACTTAACCCACGCCTCTGCTTTTCACAACATGGACACATGTAGACCTAAGCATTATTAGAGACACGGCCTATTCTTATTATCTTCAAATTGAACTTGAGTGATTATATATAGACAGATATAGAGACACACAGATAGATAGATAGATAGATAGATAGATTTTAATTGTAAATATATAACTGATGTCACGTTGACACTGTCGAATGATCACTCTTCATGATATGCTCTCCTTCAATGTCTTTTTTGACAGGAAATGCATTAAATTAATGAAGTGAAATGGTCTCAAAATTCTGGCTCATTGTGAATGTAAGGATGAAAGAGCAAAGTGAATCAAACACACAGACACGCAGGCAGAGAGAAAGAGAGGATACCTAATAATTATATCCCGAGACAGATGGGGCCTGTAACACTGGTAAATGCAGGTGGTAGGAAAAGGCTGAACCTAGAAAGCATCTGTCCCGGTCTGTAACTGAGTGAAATGGGCTTCTAAAAGCATTATACCTCACATTTACTTACCTAGTACTATCATCACCTATTTAGTGCCCTGTTTTTAACTTTAGCCCAGATTTGAACTTGGTTTGACCTGTTTGTTCTGTGTCTTGATCTGTTTACTATGTAAGCTACTGGATGCCTAAATTCCCCTCGGGATGAATAAACCATCTATCTATCAATGGAAGAGGTCAACTTAAAACACAGGGGAATGAGCGAGAAGAGAACGAGGAAAAAGAAATACAGCTTTCCACCTGTGATGTATGAGCCCGCATGTTCCAAACTTAAAATCAGTGGCTTTTGGAAAATAAGAGCAAAAAACTGGTTTACCCGGTATGATTTCCTGTGCAAGACTGACCAATAGCACAAAGGATGTGTCTCATGTGCCAACTGGGGAAAATGTTGATATCAGCCTCCTAGCTGTGATTGCAAGTAGGAATAGAAATTTTTTGGTGGGCTCCAATTCCTCCCACTTAGCCTCACAAATTGCAGAAGCTTGCCAACACAGGTGGCCAACACTGCACCAAATGTACCTATGTCAGCAGTCTAGGGTAATAAAATCCAAATTATCAGTTATGGTCACACTAGTACCATCAACTCTGCTTATAAAAAGTGGGTAATGTCTGCGGCAGTTTATGCTGCAGTAATGCAAAACAATACCACAAATGGACTCTGAGGGTAAATCTAAGATTCAAGATTGCATATTTAGGGCCATACCGACACATGGTTATCAGCCAAAGTCATTAAATTTGAAAATTTCCTGATGATGCTGTACACAAGGAGCCAGCAATCGCTAAGGTTGGTCTATTGTGTTCTTCCGTAAATCCCTGCCAATATGCCAGCAAACACAGGGCAAAAATGTTGGGGAGGAACCTGTGGACTGGCGATGGCTTTAATCAAGCTGCAGATAAGAAATGTTGCCTTCCCATCAAGTGTTTGTCATGGGTCCTCACAACGACAGGCCATTAGACAGTAGACAGGAGTGAAATTAAACCCATTACTGATAAGACGGAGCCTCGCAGTCCCTTGACACGTCTGCCCTATCGCACACACACACCACATAAACAGGTATTGATAATCACTGATAATGCCAATGGAAAAATGTTTAGAGACAAAATGTATGCAAATACAACAATTACAGACACCAAAGAATAGATAAGTTTGACCTTTGGATTTGATTAGAAGCCTGCTCTCGCCAAAGTGCATTTCCAAAACACCGGCTGAAAGTTTCTTATTTTCGAAAAACAATTCCTCTCCGAGCGCCCTTCCCCAACTCACTTGATTGCATGTGCAATATGTGATTGATCTCATTTTTAAAGACATTACATAGTGTTTCATTACACAATGCCATCAGTGGATTGTTTATTAGGGAGGAAATTAAAAAGGTGTTTTGCAAGGAGCTTCTCCGACAGACCGCCCAGAGCCCTTCGACGAGAGCCCACATCCAATGATTATATGTCTGTCAATCTTGAGCCCATCGTGTCCCGTTTTCTCTTTTAAGATTAATACGAGGGAATGGAAGCAAATTAGCTGCTAAATTAGAGCACCGTCGTTTCCGCATTGAGGGGCCCTCTGAGCCTCGCTCTCCCTCTCTCGCTCTCTCTGAAGTCTACTGAATACTAATAAGCCCTGTGTTCCACTGGGCCCTTGGGATCCAATACCACTGCCCCGAGCCTCTTCCTCCTCAGGTATTAAAAAAAAAAAAAGGAAGATCAAAAAGTTCAAGGTAGCTCATAACGTATTGTGTCCACTAAACAATCAAAACAGCAAAGGTCGCCTTCCCAGAAAGTCTAGCTTATTTCTTATTTGTCATTGCTGTGTCTTGGTTCTCGGTGCGTCTTCAGTGCGGTTTTGCTGGGTAAGCAAGTCTCTTAGTGGCTTTTTGGCTGGTGTTCCTTTCGCCGGTCTCATCTGGTTTCCTGGGAAGCGTGGGAGACCAGGGCTGATATGAAATCCAGCCCAGCCACTTAGGGATTCATAGTCTTCTGGACTCAATGGGGAGGTCAGACTGGCAGGTAATTAACTCTGACTGTTATGCGATTAAATCCTACACCCTACTCTCATCTCTGATAGAGGAATTCAATCAGAAAGTGTTTACTTGTGAAAATTGCATTAAACAAGCAGGAAATGTGTCTAATTGAATACCACAGGAGAATTTACCACAGCTTCTGATTGCTATATTGCTCAGGATTATGGAATAAACGTCTTCAGTATATAGGTTTTACTCTATAATGCAGCATTGGCAAATTACAGAACTATGCACTGGGAATTATATCATTTGGTTTCATGAATTTATGACTCCTAGAGAAAAAATGATCCTTCAAATATTTGCAATAAATCATTTCTGATTTCTGTGTATTGAATACAGCAGATCGGAGTAAAAATTTAATTTTCAGTCTGAAGATTAGAACAAGCATCACTTGTCATTCCATATCATATATGAGTTGGATTTCCAAATGTGATTTGAAAAAAAAATAAATTGTAAAAACAATATGCGGGGCACACATGCAGAGAGGACACCCACCTTGGCTTCAGATTCCCTGATGAGTCTCTGAGCCTCTTTGAGCTTGTCTTTCTCACTAGTTAACTGTGCAGATACAATAAGCAGACACGCACACACACACATACACACACCCAAATATAATAGACACACACCATTGGTGCACACAAGTCACAGAAAAAAGAGACAGAAAGCAACAGAGAGGCACAAATGGGAGTGGGTTAGATAGACAGAGAAAAGGAACACTAGTACACTATTATCAGCACAGAGACTAACACCAAAAAACAGAAAACAGGTGGAATAGTGGCAAGGAAAAGAGGACGTCCCTTACACAATAAATGATGATGGGGGTACAGTGTCATATTCCCATTTTGTCTGAATGAGTTATTTGATGTGTGAATGGCAGAGTTTACTGTGCATTTACACCTAAAACAAGATGTAATCTGTCTTGAAAAGAACATCAGTGCAGAGCGCTGACTGCAGCATAAAAGGCAAAAGGAACAGCATCACCCCACAGTCGGTGCACCATCAAAAGCTTTCTTCCGTTTCCCAGTGCTGTGTTTTTTTTATGTCGTAGCAAAACATCTTTCAACTTAACACTCTCAGATGTGCAATGGGCATTGATTTCATTCTGCGGTCTTTGTTTCAGAAATGTGACCATTTTGCTTTGATATTTCCCTCCGTATGACCTTGCCAAAAGAAAAAGGATGGGAACATATTCCACTGCAACTGAAATGTAATATTTTTATGAAGTCATTCCTACAGAACACCTCTTACTGTGGACTGTAGAGAATTAAATATTTAACATGTATAATGGAAAGGGAGATGGAAACTTCAGTGGTGGGGCGACTTAAAAAGAACTTCCATTTTGCAAGATTTTCTTTTTTTTTTTTAAAGTGGATGTAAAGTGCAATCTTTAAGGCAAACAGAACTTTTATTTTATCTTCTGTTCATGGGTACAAAAAAAGTTAGAGGCTTTGAGATATCTCCATTTTAAAGACCAATCCCGAGAGACTGTCAGCAGGTGGGTCTGCCTTCTGAAATGTTAAACTTTCCTAACCACAAAGAGGTATTGGCTGTAGCACTGCGTGTGTAAGGCTGCATGTATAAGAAGCTTGAGCAGGAGTACATACCTAATAAAACTGGGAGAATTCGGCTTAACAACTGGACTGGCTGCATCTCATGGCAACAGCAAAGCACACGCGGTAACAGTCTTCACATTGTGAGTTCTGCTCTGTCATTATCAGCTGAATCCAGTCCAGTAATGAGAAAGGGCAGCAGGTAGACTGACAGTAAAAGAGGGAAAAAGTGGTCTGCTACACCTCCAACTCCTCTCGGGGCCAAGCTGGATCAGCTACAACACCGCCAGGTTGTTAAAACCTATTAATGGGATAGCACAGAGTGCTCCAATGTACCGCTGCAGCGCTACATTATTCATCACATCCAGAGCCAATTCAATGAATGGCTGACTTTTTGCCTTGAAGAGGTGCAAGAAAAGGTTTGGGAAAGGGTGGATGATTTCCATTTGTTGTGATTTCACTGTCCTTTGTCGATGTTTACAGGCAGAACCTCCACTCAATTGGATTGGAGGGATAATCAAACAGACACATCAAACAGGCTGCTTGTTACAATGCCAAAGTTCCCCGAGACAGACTCTCATTAAATCTGTTGGTTCACAGACAAGGTGAAGAGCAGAGACTCAAACATGCATGTTTTTTATATCTGACAAGAGTTTTGTCGATGAGATGAACAGAACCTCCGATTCATTCATATTCAGCAAAACGGTTAAAGGTTCTGCACTCTTGCAAGTAATGGCTTTATACAGCGCTGTGTCAAATGTGGATTAGGTGGCAAAACAGTGTTTCAGCCTCGTCTTCCCGCAGTAGCAGAATCAAAACGTTCAAACGGGATGACACTGAACAATGTTGTTGTGTTCACTGCCAGAGGAAGCGATTCAACAGCCCATGTGAACAACTGCATAAAATCAAAAACATGAGATCGCTCTGAATGATTATTAGGGAGCTGGCATATTTTAGCACAAAAGATTTCTAAAAACATGTTTAGCCCAGACAACCCAAAAATCAACTGTAATCAAAATAAAATTAACATGTGAATCGCAGTCAAAATTAAAAGTAACAGCGCTCTTCCTAAGCCTGAGGAGATGAAATGGGTTCACATGTTCAAAGACAGGCTTATTCTATAGAACCTCTAATATGGAATGCCTTTTGTTTTTAAGCACCCAGTATGTGGAAGCAATACAAAAAATCATTTTACAGTAGATGCTCGATCGGGGTACCAGTCTGACCACAGGCATATCCTTGTGAAGTATATATGTTAACGTTCCCTTTCAGCTATGCCAAGATGCATAAGAGACATGCTGAATCTCTCATTGCCACATTCGTGCTAGCTTGTGCCGAACTTATAACATGTTTCCCTGCTGAGGCTAATGTCTGTTGATGTGAGGCTCTCTGGCAGCGAAAGTCCTTTGAAGGAGCATTCAGAGAAATGGAGGAAGAGAGGGTTTGACTCTCCGGGGCTCCTCCGCGCAACACTACCTGTTAATGCACCACAAACAGTCAGTCTTCAAAAGACGGAGGTCTGCCAGGGGAGGGGGAGGGGATGTATGTTAGGGGTGGAAAAAAAAAACAAAAACTTGGATATACAACATAAAAAGCTCCAGCAGGGGAAAGGGGGCAGGCAAAGGCTAACACAGCCTGATGCATTAATTTCAGACAAAACTCAGAAGAAAGAGAGAGCGAGACGGAAAATGGGGGAGTAGGCGGAAGGGGGTGGAGAGCTTCAGACTGTGGTGGTCTCATTAATATGGGTGGGCAGTCATTGGGCACTGAGTGAGTGATGAATCTGTTTGGGTACAAATGCAGGTAACAAGTGGTGACACAGAACTCAGGCATCGAAAGTGGAGGAGTGAGAACTAAACACAAATTAAGTGAAGTTCGGAGAAGAAAAACATTGTGTGACTTAGGCCAGGAACAGGGCCAAAGCTTGTACCACATTAAATCTAACAACTTTTGGTGTGGAACTGAGAATGAATGATTGCTGGAGCTGCGGGGGCCTGAAGTAATAGCAACCTGCTACTGAGAATAGCCCCAGTGAAGCTCAAACCAAATATGCAGGTGCAGTTTAAGAAACCGGGTGAGCCAACATTAGCAACTGCCGGATATGAAGGTTTGGAAAAAAGCAATCTCTGATATAGATGTAGCCATACCATCTTTCAATGCTGGTTTATATTAAATTCTCTAAGCAGGGAGGCAAACTGCCCTTTTGTCCCAAGGCAGCACTAAAGTGTTTCAAATTGGGTTAAGGGGGAAATAGCAGTCATTTTCTGTGCTCAGAATGGAGGGTTTTGCCTGGGAAGAAATGATGTGGAGGCCAAGAAAAGAAATGCAATCCATCTCTGTGGTGATAGAATTACATAGGAAAAGCTTCAATGGAGCAATTCGCCCATATAAAAAGCTACAACTTAAGGAGGAGATTGACCCTTTATTAAATCAAATGTTCTTGCATGGATGAAAACTCCCACTTACAGCGGTAGCGTGTCTATGACTGGGGTGGAAAGGTATCATTTTGACCAAATTAGTAATTTTTCCTGACGCTGCATCTCTCATTGCTGTACTTTAGTTTTAAGATAAACTGATTTTGTTTAGTGTGATGCTAACTTGCATTAGGGTGATTAAAAGTGACTCTGGACATGAGGTTTTTCATTGTGTCTCCTTTTTCATGAAGCATTAAATCGAAAACGTAAAAGATCTGTGGTACCGTTGGAGCCGTGGGTATTTGTTTGGTACATGTTCACCCTCCCCCTTTCTTCTTCCCCTCCCATGTTGTATTTACCTGGGACTGCAGGGTTTGGATCTGCCCCTCCAGCTCTTTGATTCTCTCCTCTTTCTTTTGAGATTCGGCCTGGGCCTCCTGCCGTGCGCTGAACTCTTCATCAAACTGCAGAAAAAGACGCACACACAGAGGTCCATTGCACGCAGATACAACCACATGTGCACAGAGTAGTAAACACACACACACACACACACACACAGGTTGGTGAGCGGCAGGGTGTCTCTAGAGAATGGCCGCAAGGCACATCAGCAGACACCAATACACGCCATCTTACACTCTTGGGCCAGTTTCTATTCATAGCCCTCATGGCCCTAAAGCCCCGTTGTCCTTTGTCTTTGTTGCAGGCCTGGCTTTCAAGTGTGTTGATGGATCTAACCTTTGCAGAAAGCAAGCCATGTCGGGACAATGATTTCACTGGCCCAGCAGGGTGCATGGTTGGGTGGTGGGACAGAACGCGCAACCTACACATACCCAGAACCCCTATTGATGTCGACAGGCAGCGGTACGAAGGCTCCTGGGGATAACACAAGGGTTTTGCTACTTGCAATGTCCTAAAAGCGGACTTTTATTATTATTATTATTTTAACATTCTCTGAAAATATATTTCACAAAGTCGATAGTTCATCTAGTTCATGGAGGCCAAAATAGTCCCAAATGAAAAAGTACTTTCTAAGTAAACAAATGGCAAATGTAAAAAATAAATAAATAAATAAATAAACGCCCTTTGAGGGCCAGCTGGAAATGTTGAATTGGATAAAAAAAAGCCTGCACATAACTTAACTCTGCCCCAGCACTGTGCACAAATAAGTATACATCGGAGCATCGGCATTGATCCTTGTAATGCTGATACGGATCATGTAGCGTCACAGCCAGATATTGATCAGGGCATGGAAAATCAATAGCTTGTCTGGGAGCTCTGGGGAGGAAAAACTTTCCTGATGGGAGTTAGCCGACCAAGGGGACTCGGGGAGTGATTAATGCCTCACCTTTTTGGAGAATTCTGCAGCCTTCTGCTCACTCTCCTCCACTTTGGCTTTATCCACACACTGATCTGCAAGAGGAAGATAGCCGCAGTCACTTCAAAAGCTTCTGCAGATTTACAGCTGTACCAGATACATATTTGTTTAAGAAACAGAAAATAAGAGAATCCATGAGAGTATGAAAAAGACATCTTTTGCAAATCCCCTAGGATGTTAAGTGTTTGCTTCTACAGGTCTTCAATGTAAATTTAACAAAACATACTACTGAAAAATTGTTGGTACTGACTAAAGCTCAGTAAAGTGACAGCAAAAACTTATCTAACAATTTATCTGTCCTTTATGGATAGGTTCAGAAACTTTTAATGAGCCTTTGCTGGCAAGTCACAGAGCTGTTAGTGACACAACAGAGGAAGGGAAAATGGTGTTATTTATTTCTTTTCTCTGTTTGAGGGAATAACACACTGCATTTGGAAATGTAGAGCAAATAGATGTTGTTTCCCGGTGATTCCGGGAATACAGGAATAACTGACAAATATTCTTACCAAAGAAAGTGAAATGATTTGAAACAAAATGAAATCACTCTACCCGAGTCTCACCTTACATGTAATGTATTATTCATAAAATAATTAGACAACCCTATCTTATATGTCAAGCCACTGCAGGCATTTGTCGGAAGAACCTCAGGGGGAACAAGGACGATAATGAGAGTGACTGCAGGATATCAAAACATTTTTTGCAACATCAGTGATGTACCTCCTACTGCACAGTTAAACAGAAAAATAGACAATGGTTTAGACACATCAGGATAAAAATGCTAGATATTTTTTCTATTTAAAAAAAATCAGGTATTACAAAGACTTTATTGGATGAAATATATCTATACTATTGTGTACAGATATCTTAAATGAAAAACAAAATTGCATACAGAAAAAAAAAATGCTGCGAGTGAACATAGAAGTATTTAAAAAGGTACCAATCAGGTGGGTGAAGTCCACATCTAGTCGTTTACTATAGCCAAAGTCAGGGTCCATCCCACTGCGATGCAAAACCACCTGAGAGACACATTCTTCTATGACCTTGTAGTACTGAGGCCTGGGGGTCAAGAAACAATAAAGTGAAACAATTAGACGAGCCACAGCAAGATATGAGTGACACAAACTCTACAAGGCTAATTAGCCGGAAATTATTCCCTGATCCAACCTAGAGGTCACAAAATGCCATGTCGAAAAGGTTTCTGCCTGAGAAAATAGGTACCCTATTAAATTTGATCACTTGCTTTACCCTGATCATGAAATAAGCATATTAATGGGCACATGGAACCCAAGTCTCTGTTACTCTGTCCATTTCAAGGTGACAGACGAGAGCCCGGTCCACGCTTGCCCTGTTGCCTAATTTGCAATCATCTTTGCCAATTAGAGCAACCATAAAAGCTAAAATGTAAATCTAATCAGTGTAATGTGTGTAATTGAAAGCACAATGACCGGGAAAACATGTCACCCAGTTAGGAGTGTGACTGAGCGCTCGGTCTTGTTGTGCAGTGTGTGCGAATCAGCCTGGGACTCCTGCTCCACCGCACAGGTTGGTGTGTGACCTTTTCCCAGTTACATTATCAACTTTAATTGCAAGTGACATTTAGCAAATACAACGTGAACCTAAGCTGAGTTCCAAAGTGGCAAATAATTATGTTTTAAGCATGACATTGACTAGAAGAAGATTTTTACTTTCCCACAAGAAACACCCTGTCTCTTCTTCCTCTGCACTACAGCAGATGGCGGCTACATTTTAACACCCAGGATCACATTCTTTAGGATCTACGTTGTCACTCAAGATTTAAATTAAGGTACAAAATAAAGTCAATTTACCCTTTTTTCACTTGTCCAGAAAAGTAATTTTTTCACACCAGTTTTCATGCTATCAGATTC
Source organism: Holocentrus rufus (assembly GCA_900302615.1). NCBI lineage: Eukaryota > Metazoa > Chordata > Actinopteri > Holocentriformes > Holocentridae > Holocentrus > Holocentrus rufus. The sequence continues at coordinate 5,391 of OMLF01026544.1, read as the reverse complement.
TTGAACATAAGTTCCGTTCATTTTTTCTCCTTATATTGTTTTTTTTTAACTAATTTAGTATTCACAGGCTGTATATGAAATTTCCCCAGACAATGCTAAAGAAAGGCATCAAACAGCGCCTTTTTTTACTATAGAATGCATAATGATAAAAAGTAATTCAGTATTCTATACTGAAGTTTTCAGAAAAAAAAATGGAATTCTATTGATATCTACAAATATTCTAAATTATTCTTTTCTGTTCTCAGGAGCACCCTCTTGGTTCTTTAGCTCACTCTGTGGTTTTTAAGACGATACCCACTGCATGGCAGGCGGGCCCGAAAGCCTAAGATTGTAACACAATCCTGAAGCAGACAATGAAATCAAACTCAGATCAAAGCCTGCTTGTCTACTGGCTCCAGATGGGAACATGAGGAGGTATAAGCACTTTTGCTGCAAACATATAATTGCTTTGAGCAGGCAAAACTGTGAACAAGATGTCTAGTGCCAAACAGGTGAAATTCATGGTGTGATTAAAAAGCAAATATATCTAGGAACTCGAGTAAAACTGCATAAATGTCATGAATGATATAACATTTTTATCGACAGTAAATGGAATAATGTCCATTTCTTGGGCCTTGACTCAAACTGTTGGCTATAAATTCAAAGGGTATTTTCTGTTGTTACCTTGTGGGTGGACAGACCATATCATTTTAAAAACAGAATATTCTGAGCCAAAGCAAAATAAATCAGAATAAATCACAATTTAGGTGCAGTGTTTTGAAGGCATGAAATGCCATATGTTTAGCTTTAGCTGGCGGATTCGCCCACTCATGATTGGAGCGAGCTGGTGAGAACGCACACATCGCCCTGCATGGCTTAAGCGCCGTGGCACTCGGCTTACAACTGTCACCAATGTACACCACATTATTATCTCAATAAGCCGCCCTATTTTCCTTCACACTCCATCCTCCGCCACTGCCAAGCAGATCGGAGCTGGGTGGAGATAACCGGGGAAGGAGGGAGTGACCCAGAACTGTCATGCCCCTCCACGGTGGGCAGGGCCGGGCTCCAGAAGCTAGCATATGTCCCCTGCATCACTCCCCACCTCTTCTTTCACTTTGGCACCTTCGTTCCTTCCAACCATAGCTCGCAGTTCAGCACAGCCCCAGCCACTTGATCCAGCTCTGCTCCACATAACCAGTGTAATCCCCATATCGCCACGCTCCAAAAGAGGAGATCTGCTCTATATTTACTGGGTGGGTTTGATGTGCTCCCATTCATTAGGCGTGCACTGAGAGATTAATTATCAAAAATAAAACAAGCCCCGGAGGGAAGAGTAACAACTGATGTTAGTTGGGAGAAATGACATTATTATTAGTCAGAACGCTTGAACAGTTTGCACACAGTAGACCATCTTATTATTATTAAATATTAACTATATTATTTGATGTGCTATTATACCATTTATTTATTAGTGGTTATATTATTTGACCCAGAACTCCTGAGGCTGAATCAAGGTACCAAGTGTGTGATCAATTTTAAAACACCTCTGAATCAAAGTCTCTACTTCTGATGGGATATTGGCAGAGGCACACGTCTACTTGATGTATTCCTTTGATCACAAAATCATCTAACACTCCTATGGTCAAGCCTGCCACCATCGACTGATTTAAACTGACAGCCTGCGATCGCACCACCATTCCGCTCTGCTCCACTGTAAAAAAATAAAAAGTTTTAATTTCACATTATAGACCTACTATTTTGCTTCCACCTGATCAAAACGAGAACATGAAAAGATCCGAGTTTAAAGGGCGAAGAACGAAAAAGGAAAGAGATGATTATCAGTTGGAAGGAGCTGTTTGTAGTGCTGCATCTTCCATCATCCCAACGCGCATGGCAGTGATGTATGGGCGAATAAGGCGCCTCAGTCAGAACGCGTCGCCGGGTTATGTGTTCGTGTTAATGTTTTTGTGAGTGCATGTGTAGGTTTGTGCCTGTATTTGTGATGGAAGATGAGGAAATGTATTTTTAAAAGCATATCTTTAAAAAGCCCATCAATTTTTTATGAGCATTGGTACTGATCCCCGTCTTGCTATTGGCCTCATAGTGAGGGGACATGGACAGTAGTGCTGAGGTGGACTTGGCTGTACCAGCTGGTTAATGTGAATTCTATTTCTCACTTTCTCTGACTAGATGAGGAATACATTATTCATAACTCCAAGGGAGCAGCAACTTGTCTATGGTAAATTCATCTTCCTTCTCTCCTCTCATCATAGCCTCGTCTCCCAATCTTCGTCTCTTTTTTTTCTAAATATTTTATTTCTTTAAAAAGGTCTGACACAGCAGTGAATTTATCAGTGTCACTGCATTCAGAGGAGTGGCGGTCTTTCTGCCCAATGACTGACATATTTACACTTTCGAGGCAGAGCAGAGCAGCTGGGCCGATGTTTTAATGATTACTTAATCATTCCAAACTACAGAATAATGTTACCTACTCTGATAATTTCTGGTTCTCTGCTTGCGGTGGTCGTAAACAGGAAGATGTAATGAAAAAAAAAAAGTTTTATAAGACTTCATATTTACTTTCTACCCGAAGCTACTCTGTTGCAGCTATGAAATATGCATGGAAAACTGTGAGTATTTAATATAGATACATACATAGATAGATATGATTCATCGCCTACGTCAACACAAAGTGTCATGGTTTATTTGTTTCTGGGTGGTTCAACACGTTATCACAGAAGATGACAGGCCTTGAAAATATGAACTTATTGCAGAGTGGTTGTTTCATGTGGGAAAAATAAAAATACACAATAACCAACACGTATATAACTCTGCCTGTTTGGCCACAAGCTGCGAATTTCAGTCAAACTAAAGTGTGTTATATAACACACACACACACACAAGGACGCAGCGTATCAGACAGCCATCAGTCTTGTTCCAACAGAGGGCGAGTGGAATGCGATGAAAGAAAGAACTCACCTGATGTAATAGTCATTCCTGATGAGCAAGAGGTGCTGGAGGATTGACAAGAAATAGGCTTCTGATCCAGTGTCTTTCACCATGTTGGACAGGAGATGGTACACCTCATTCATATCAGTACGGGAGCAAGGTTAGGGCAAACAACATTATGTCAGTGTGGTTTCTTGAGTTTATAGGCTATTTCAACCATTAAACTCAGCTTGTTGAGAAGCCTCACAATCTGAGTTCATTAGTAAACACCAGGAACATTAGGAAATGTAGCAGTTGCTTCATTGCTCCTTTGTTTTCATCATCCCTCTCAATAGCAGTACTGCATTCTACATACCTGAATAATTCTATAAATATTCAGATTTTTTTCCCCCACTTTTTTCCTCCTTGTGTTTTTTTCTTTTTTTCTTCCTCAAGTATTCCGACAGGCGTCATTGTGCACAAGAAAACGGAGCTGTGATTCCTCTTATCCTTTCTCTCTCCGGGGAGCTAAAAGAGTGTAAACAGCTAACTTGAGGAGGGGAATCGGCAATAAAGAATGCTCCCTCTGGTTTACCTGTCACTCTGAACCTTTCAAGACAGAGGAAATTAATCACATGAAAAGCGCATTGGTTTGAATATTTTAAGGCTAGAATGATGAGAGGCCGATCATTCACAGGGCAGAAATGCTGCTGAAACTCAGTTCCGGGATTGAAACTGACTTCTACTCAGGAGAAAAAATACATGTTATTAAACTTGCAAAAAGTATTGATTATGTGTCTTATGCCTTCTCTCCCCAGGAGGAGGGAGTGATGGCTTTGATGTCTCAAACAGATGATGAATCAGATTGTCGTTTTTTTCACTCTCTCATATGTTTAGCTATCATATACATATGCTTCTTGAAGGTTGATTGCTGAGTATTTGTTTTGAAAAAAAAAAAAAAAAGCCTAGGAAAGTGATGGCTCTTGCCAAAACATCCAGAAATATGTTTGATATTGAAATTACTGTGTCAAAAATGATTGTAAATCTGCGGTTGCTTTGATTCAGACAAGTTAAGCACTTAGACACACTGGAACACATTTTCTATGTTTATGGTTAGTTTTCTTTAGGGGTTTCATCTAAATGTTATTATATTTATGTGGCATTTAAAAAATGTAGCTCAAAGACAAGAAAAAACTAGGAAAATAAATAACTTGGAATCTATTTAAATTGTTTGATTGAGAAAGGAAGACTGTCCCATGGAGATTATTCTTGTTCATCTCGAAAAAATCTAATAAACAAGTCTTGAAATACGTGATGTCCTAAGTTGGGAAAGATGAGAAATTCACTGCTGCCATAACATGAATTGTAGACTTTGACAATTTGTGCTAAAGTATTTGCATAGTGCACTGACTGCAGAGTGATACATTTCCAGCACTGTGTTGGTTTATTTAATAGTTCTCCTCCTTTCTGCTCTTGATACAGAAAATACCATTTAAATACAAGGGATTTTTCAAATTTTGCAGGTAGTTGAGCCTGAGGATTCACAGAATGGACAAAAAGAAAGCACCAAGCTGAATAATGGGTTATTTTCCACAGCAATGACCATGTTTTCACTGCAAGCACCAGCATGCATTATCATAGCTGATGTCCCAGAAATGCATTATTGAGAGGATCCTACACATATGTCTAATTATTAGGATTAAGAGGGGCCTAAGAGCACGGTTTCAAGGCTTAATAGGAAGATGCAGTGACCGTTTTTCTTCCATTTCCCAACAACAATTACTGATCTTCATGTTTCATCAGCAGCTGATGATGACCCTCGAACAGAATATCAATAACAATTCAGATCATTTATTTTCTCGGGGAAAAACAGCACTCAGCCACATTCTCCCCTTTCCATGCTATCATCCACACTAAACAATCTTATAGCTGCTGAACTGCAGTAGATCGATTCTTTTAAATACTGTTTGACACTTTCCTATTAACTTCAACAATGTCTGTAATTAAACTCGTATCCCATATCAAATTTTTAGAGAGAGCGGGATGGGAATACAGGCTCCTCTAAAGTATCATTTCCCTCCCCTGTATTAGACGAGGATGAAGCCTGGGAGAATTACCAATCCTGTGAGATGCAATTATAGCCTCACCACAGCAGCATTTGAGAGGACATGAGAAGGAGCCCAGACTGGGAAAGTATCCAAGTAGCTACATCTATCACTAAGCTGCAGACATAAACCTCATGTAGAACAATGCCAATCCATTAGATGACTCCTTTTTTTTCCCCCCTTCCTTCTCTCTCCCTATCCTTCGCCCTCCCTCTCCCTCTCTCTCAATCATGAATAAACATGAGCGGCAGTGAGGTGTGATGTAGACCAGTCAGTGGTGGGGTCAATCAATCACCATTCCACAGCCCATTAATATTCATTAGTGGCCTGGAGTCACCTCCTCGGCACCTGGACCTGGGCCGGACACAGAGGAGAC
>OMLF01026543.1:0-18091 GCA_900302615.1 Holocentrus rufus | reverse complement strand
TTACTGTAAGTCGCACTGGACCAAAGTGTCTGCTAAATGACAATGTAATATCCATACAACTGCAAATGCAAACCAGCAAGCGATTATATTGGTTGCTGATGTTGAAAATGTAGATTTCAGACATTAAAGTCAGTGCTTTACTCACAGCACTGAGATAAATAGAGAAAGTTGCATTTGTAGTCTCGTCCATGGCCCTGCAACTTACAGAGGGACTAATGCTTTTATTTCAGTGGCTACAGCTGAGTACCCAGTGCTTAAGTGGCATTAGCCCATGGGATTTAACTTTAAAGTATAGTCACTAACACTCACTAAGCACACAGCCTGTCTCACTTGCATCACCTGTATTGCTGACAGAAAGACACACACACACACACACACACACACTCAAAACACAGGCTAAAAAAAAGATAAAATGAGCATGAAACAGATATGTGGAGTAAAAAAGGGCAGAATGTTTATTGGTTCTCAGTCTTCAGCCTGGGAGCACATCACTCAAGTTTGAGGTCACAGTGCCAGCCACAGTCATGACACAGGTAGACGGGGACAGACACACACAGAGCCAGGTACAGGGTGAAGGTCAAAAGTATAGAGCGTCTATATATCACCCTCAGCATCCTCATTGACTTGAACAAGCTTGACAAAAGAAAAAAAAAAAAAAAAGTAAATGACACCTGTCCAATGCAGAGGGGGGCAGAGGGGGGCAGAGTGAGGGAGGCCTAGATCCACACTGGTTCTGTTTCTCCGCCACCCCAGAAGAGAAAACACATTGCATAACCACACTGTAACACTTCCTCTGGTGGAAACCTGGCCCGTTCACTTCATCTGAACTGCTAAACATTTTTCATGACGGTTAAAAAGAAATGAGTTAAAGAGGCAACTTCACTCAGACAGTAAATACAGAGCTAGTTGTGCACTGGTACATGGCATTGTCAAATTAAAGGAAACAAATTCTAACTACAGCAAAGGGTTGTGGTTGTTTCTTACAGGCTATATGTTATGGCAATGACTCATTTCAGTCATAATTTCCATCAGTAACATCGGGATAAGTGGCCAATTTCAGCCGAGAATGCATTATTCATCAGACCAGAGTCTCCCAGGATGACAATGGCCTTATCATCAAGGCACTGATCTTCGTAATAATTAGAAATCATCCCAACATAGCATTTGAAGGAGATTGTGAAAATGATTTTTTTCCACTCCCATCATGAAAATAGATCCAGATAACTCAAATTCATTCAGTGTGGTAATTGTGATTTAGCACTGACCTTGTGATCTGCAAAATGAGTGGATCAAAACCTCACAACATCCTAGAATCAGACCAAACATCACAAAGCCAGCACAGCTGATGGAAATATTTAAAAGTTTTAAAGTGTTTCCATTATTTTGACTATACACTGTACATAAATAAAAAAAAGAAAATCATGTAAACTCAGGTTGCGATGAGGAACCCTCACAGAAAGCACCTGGCATTCAGGGATTTCCCGAGAGAAAGGTTGTTAAACCTTAACATATTAAAAACCTTCCAAGGTGCCCCAAAAGCACCTCTCCCGTGTGGTTACTTCCTAAACTGGTAACTCAGGCATCCCCGTCAATTTCACCTGCCACTTCATCCATTCCTCTCTTGTTTTCGTTCTCAGTCAAAATCAGACCAAGTAAATGGAAAGTGAGAGAGAGGCAAATGTGAGTGGGATGCCGACTGACTGTACACATCTTATAGCTACAGTTGCATCTGTCTAACATTTTACTACCTCTTATCAGACCTTTGGGTTTCTGAGACTACATTCATTCTTATTTGAATGCACCAAATTTAAATGGTGCAAAACTGCATTTCGTCTTTTGGACCTCCTGCATTGGAAATGGCCGCAAGTTAAAAAGCTTGTCTGAACATGAGCAGGAGGTGGGGCTCACAGCAACTGTAGCTACACACAGGTAAACAGTCAACATCCCCCCTGCCTAACACTCTGTATCCCCCAACTTAATCATACAGCCCTTCCTGCCTCCAGCCAACCAATGGCGTTCAAGTACCAGTAAAGATTGGCTTCCATTGTGCTGCAGCTGTGGGATTTTATCATTTCACCCCAGTGTGCCTCTGCTTTTCTGAGAAGAAAAGCTCTCTAATTTCCCATTTTGCTTGCCCCTCACAGCAGACATACAGTGGACACACACGAGTCCTTTTTTCACTTCAGTTCACAAGTCCTCCTCTTTTCACACTTGTATCCAGTACAAAGCGAGCCAGCATGGATCCCTAGCATGAGCTGGCAGTCACACAGATGATTAGCTAGCTAGTTACCCCACTGCTCAACAGCGATGGCAGCCTAGAGGGATTGCCTATCTGGCTTGAATTACTATGTTAAAAAAATATAGAAAAGTATGCTGAGGCACATGCACGCACATACGTCACTGCTGCACTATTATGCTCATTTTTTGGCTTCCTCATTCATTCATCCACAGGTTAAACCACTACCATCTCTCTTACAGAGAAAGCTACTATACAAAGGACTGAACATCTCTGTGCTGAAAAGAGTTAGCATGTTGGTGATTTCATGCCGCCGGTCCGACTGACCCAAACCAAACATCGCTGGCCGGGTTGTATTCCTGCGTAACGACAGCTGAAAGACATCGGTGGGGATGGATGCCTTTAGCAGGCCAGCAGTGAACAGGCTGGTCTGTGTCAGCCCAATGCGAGAACAGGACATTAGAATGAGTGAGGGGGCTGACTGTGTCTGAGTAGAGGATCAGGCCTCGTAGTAAGTGTGTCTGCGGAGCGCATTAGTGGGGATCCGCGGTTAGGTGCTGGGATATCTGAACTTCTCCCCACCCTTAGCAACAGCCAGGGACAAAACTCTGAGCTGAACATACCCTGTTGATAGGCAGAGTTTCTCCAAGAGTTTCAGTATGTCTCTGAGGGTACATACAGTACACATGGAGCGATGAAAAGACTGTGATGTTGGGGGCAAAGGATCGTGTAAACATACAATGTAAACAGTTGTTTTGACAAGAGAAAGGGCTGGATGAAAATGATCATCATCATCATTATCCTATTTGTTCATTTGGATTCAATTTAACACTTGCTTACCGACCAAAAGAAACAGGGGTGGTGTATTTGTGGCACACTGAAACATCTGTGGAAATCGTTAATCTGAAGGTCTGCCAGTGACACATGCCATCGCCTACACCTGATTCCATGGCAGTTCTGCCCTTTTGCCCTTTATAACCTTTCATCAAACTGAAGAAAACAGTGTGAGTGACAGCAACATTGCTTGGCACAGATTATAACCAAGGGGCCCATACTATTTCGATTCAGATGTAAAGGGGTTAGGGCCTAAAACCGAGCCTGAATTGTTAAGTCTGTACTGTAATGAAACAAGGGGGGAAAACGTAGCAAAAATAAAATCCAAAATGCAAATAAAATGTACAAAATGACCGCTCCAAAAATGGAGAGAAAAACAAAAACAAAATTAAAAGTGACATACAAATGTAACAGACAAAACTACCTTATCGTGTGCAAGTCGTCTACTGTAGGGTAATACTGAAAACTGCACCCCCCTTCCCAAAAGAAAAAAAAACACAAAGGGGCGGGGTGGACTAACACCACGAAACAATGACGACAAACAAGATTTAAAACAGATTCTGTATGGCTACAGATAGTTTTGAATGTCTGCTCCAGACCAGAGGCCCCCGACCGTAACGAGCAACAAAAGGAAGAGGAGATAAAATAATCTTTCAGAAGTTCTCGCTGCTCTCTCCCTTGGACTCTTTCACAGTTTTCAAGTCTTTAGTGTTTAGTGTGTGTGTGTGTGAGAGAGCCGGACGAGCTAAGCATATCCTATCAAAGCCAACAGAGAGAGCAGACGATGCTAGAAAACCTCTAGAGAGCACACACACACAAAATATATAGGATTATAAAAGAAAGAAAGATACTCTTTTCTACACAGCGATGGAAACATCTTAGCTTAGATTCTGGGATTATCGTACCTATCTAGAACAGAAGAGTCAAGATTCTTATGATTAAAGCAAATATGCGCCTCTCCCCCCTCTCCGACAACGCAGTTATACAAACGCACACATGCACACATACACACGTGACATACACCGAGCGAGTATATGACGTAAAAAGGGGAGCGGGGATTTGTAATAAAAACTAGACACATTCAGGAAGTGTGGGAATTGTTTCTGCTGGAATCGATTGAGAATCAGAGCCCTTTATGTTTATGATGCTGCAATCAAACAGGCCTGTGTGTGTGTGTGTGTGTGTCCGTGTAACTTTGCGTAAATAATCCTGTGATCCCAAGTCAACTCAAGTGAATGAAGAGACCAACTCGGTCCGTGGTGAAAGAGTGAACCAAGTTGCAATTAAGTAGAAAGTGTGTATTCAAACCCTCCAAAGTCCAATGGGTTGGTCCAATGTGAGCGTGTGTGTGTGTGTGTGTGCTGTGATTGAATTGATGTGAGTGCCAAGCCCACTGAAAGGCGCAAATCTTCCATTAGAGCATGTTGGGGACACCAAATGGCGCAACCCCCCAAAAAAAGAAATTAAAAAAAAAAAAATAGGAGAGGATTATTGAAGTCCATCCACTCTTGAAGGACAGTCTGTGAGGGAGGAGAGGAGACGTCAAAATGGCTCCGCTGAAGTGCTGAACAGGAAAAGAAAGAGACCGACAGCCAATGGGAGGAACAGAGCAGTGGTGCAGGTCCTTGTTCAGTAGTCAATGCAGCCAAAATATTCACTTCCATCCACACGCACGCACGCATACACACACACAAACACACAAACACACACACACAGGGTATTCTGGTTAAGGCAGTGGTGGCAGGTGAGGCTGCAGTGAGGCCAGGGCTAGGAGAATCGGCGGTCAGGGCTCATGGCAGTGAAAGCTCCCACTACTGAGTCAGTACTCCTCCTCCTCCTCTTCCTCCTCCTCCTCTTCCTCTTCCTCATCTGTTTCCGCAATCCTCTCTCCTTTGCTCAGTCACACTATCTTCCTCAGCATCAGTCACTCAAATGACATCAGATTGGCTGGCACCTAGGAAAAAATTCGGGATGTGTAAATGTAGGAACATCCAACAATGTGTGTGTGTGTGTGTGTGTGCATGTGTGTGTGGCATCATACCTGTTGCCTGTTGCTCTGACAGGCAGCGCTCAGATGTTTGAACCAGAGCATAGCGTTGGTTCTGCTCCCCGCCTGGTACTTGTAGGTGTTACCTAGGAAACGGAGACAAATAGGGAGAGAGATGCCAGTTCTAAGAGGATCATTTCTGCCTCCTTCTCCTCAGCGCTCTGGACAGACTACTGAAGCCTCGTTTTCGTTCAGCCTGCCCAGCCCATTAAAAAACAAATTCACAGCCCAGTGTGCAGAGCGAAGGCTGGGGACCAAGGCAGCTGGTGTGTGTGTGTGTGTGTGTGTGCTTGCAACCTGCAACCAGCTGTGATTGCAGGCAAATAATGCTGGATACGGCTAGTATGCAAGGCCTCAGTCAGATAGACACTATTTATGTGCGTGCATTTGTGCATGAATTATGAACAGCACAGTCAGCGTTCACCCGCCAGTCTCCGCTGACCTCGTTCACAACATCAGCACTCGGAGGGATGTGACATTTCGCTTTTAAATGTTTGACATTTTCAGACACCTTTTCTGTGACAGTGGCTGTGTATGTGTATGTGTGAGTGTGTGTCAGTCTCACCGTGCTCAGAGTCGGTCAGCAGGAAGACATCGGGATGCTCGGGGTCGTCAGCCATCATGGCCATCAGACCCACCACGCAGACGCTCTTGGTGGACGTCGACTTGAACTGCACAGACAGAGAGGGAAAACAACACTTCAGTCTGCTTCTCATCACGAGCTGTGTCGAAACGCTTTTTTACTCAAAGCTGAAATCAAGGGGGAGGGAAACGGTACAACAGGCTTTGGTGTGTGTGTGTGTGTGTTTGTGTGTGTGACTTCTTGATCTTGCCTGTAAGCACAAATGTGGACGCCACAAGGTTCTCATTAGCCCGTGAGTGACACACAGGACTGCAGTGATGTCATGGCTCTCATTATTCAATGAGTGCTACCATCTGTCTGTCCCCCTGCTGCGCCAGCCTTCCACCACCCACCACCCTCCGCGCACACGCAGACACAAACACACAAATTACCGCATCTCCCCGTCGACCCCTCTCCGCTCATTTGCATCCTGTTTGTTTATTCCTGTCCTCATTGCCCCCCCCCTTTCGTCTAACACTGCAGTCCTCGCTCCAATCTCCCCTCTTTCCTCCCTCCTGTTCTCCTCTGAGCTCCTGTACAGTTTCAGTAAATGTTCTCCTGTCGAGCCTCTATGGGCCAAAAACTTTCACACACAAACACTCATGGAGGAAGATAACTGCGCCGACTTGTAGTTTTTAGGCCAAAAACAAATCTGATTCCAGTCCCTTTAATTTTAGCTAACCATTCCGGACTTGTCTTCCCTCTGCTGTAATTTAATTTCTCTGGTCGTCATAACAGGTAACAGTACATGAAGCAACAACTTGCATAAGATAATCAGCTGAGAATGGATTTTGCCCTCTGCTCATTTTATTACACTAGACTTTCCAAGCGTGAGTAACTGCTGGCTCTGAGATGTCAACATCCATCTCCTTATACCCATAAACCCCAGGCTGTTTTGGGGTCATTTCCTCTGGTTGGTACATTTACGGTCTCATTTCTAATGGACTGTACCGCAGTTCACATAGAAGCGGACTGAGACCCGAGTTTTCCGGCATCTTGGTGCAGTTATTTCGTGCACATTGAGCTGGAATGGCCCCGCTCTCACCTGCTCAAACAGACCAAAAATAAAGGAGTAAATGCTCTCGAGTCCAATTAAGCTGCTCTGCACCAAAACGCCCGCTGCAGAGGGAGTTACAGTTTGTTCAAGAGCGGGTTTCGGGGTCAGCTTGACTTACGTGCTTTCTCTCAGAGGCCTTCAGGAACTTAGGACTGTAGTAGTACAGCTGAGTTCCACACAGAGCCACCCAGTATTTGTTCCAGGACGCCACCTGGGAGGAGAAAGGTCACATTCGGCATGACCGGGTCAGTGCAATGCTACAACGCAACACTCATCGGCATATGATTATGCAGGTTCAAGTACAAAATACAAGTTTTTGGTTAAGCAGTTGGTCAATATCTGATGATAAAATGCTAATTCCACAGCGTGCTATCGGCACCCTTTGAAGAGTTAACTACGTGGGATGTTGTTTGTGGCTTTACGCCTGGTTCAGTGCTGCATCACGTACCTAGAAACCCTCAACTGGGACAGATTAAAAGACGAGAGAAGATTAGAAAGGCAGAGAGAGGGGATAAATAATGTGAAGGGAAACCGCATGCCTGTTGATGGTTTAGGGAAGGAAAAAGGTTTTTCCAGTCCATCCTTGGCTGGACGGCTGGAGAGTGCACGGACTTTTCTAAATTAGCATCAAGTTCTACAGGGAGGGTTGGAAACCTCTGAGACTAATACAAAGAAAATAATGAGGGCGAAGGACACGGAGGAATGGAATGTGAAAGAAAGCAAGGGGAGTTAAGTGAACTGCTAATTCATACTCCTTGTGTCGGGAGGTTTCCCCTGACTGCATGGCCAGATCGGGAAAAACGTTGAGACCTTGTTACATCATCAAAAGAAGCTCATAAATCATCAACACGATCAGCTATGACTGTCTTATGTAAGTTATAGTAGCTATATAAAGAGCTCCAGATTTGTTTCCAGGCAAAATGAGAATAGGAGAATCTCGTTGCGAGCAGAACATAAAGAAAACACGACGTAAGGACAGAAACAGAGGGAAGTTCTGCGGGTCTATGGGCCCCAAAGGCCCGCTCATGACTTGGAACGAGCCTTTATTGCTCGTCTGCTCCAAGACTCAAACTGTACACGTGTATGCATACGTGTTTGAACAGTCCACGTGCATATATACATGTGCTGTATGTATGTATATGCATGTGTGTTTGTGCTCTCACCGTGGGTTTCTTGCCCTCCTTGAGGACAGTCTTGCGTTTCAAGACCCCCTGGACTGTGACGGCTCCGGGATACAAGTGAACCGCAAGCTCCTCCGACTCCGCTGAGCTACAGTAGGACAGAGAGTAATGTTACGCACCATAAACAAACACAGACACACACGGGGAAACATGCATATCCTCACGCCCACACACACACACACACAAGATCAAAACATAAATGAAGAAGTTGCAGACGCAATCTGCAAAGCTCTCTCACCAGTCAAAGAAACTGGCTTTAAATCATAATGGGTTTTTTTTATTACATTTTTTTTGCGCCTATTTGGCCTAATGTTTATTCACAGAATTGATTTCACAGACATAAATCTTTGCTTTGCTATCTGCAGGGCGGAGAGAGGCAAGGTGGTGTGCAGATTGTGTCTGTCTGGAGGATCAGAGCAGGAAGCCTCAGTGCAGGAGCCCAGTGAAGCCTGGTGGAAAGAGACCGAGAGAGGGAGAGAGAGAGAGAGAGAGAGAGAGAGAGGGAAGGGAGACCCATCCCTAACCGCAAGGGATGTCTAATATGGGACATCCATGAGAACTGGCTACAATCATACATAATAATCCTGAGAGTCTGTTCTTCTCTACCTTAGGAATGAGGATGCAACAGTTTGTTTCCAGCAACACATGGAGCTCGATGTGACTATGGAAACTCACTTTTAGCTCCAAGCTCTGAAATATCTTGGACACCTATCAGAAGAACTCTAGGTCGACTGTGAGCTCAGTGTGTGTGTGTGTGTGTGTGTACGTGAGGGCACACGCATGCACATGTCTGAGAAAGCAAGAGCCAGATGATAGATTGATGGTTGGCAGCATGAGAGCAAAGAGAGAGAGAATCATAACCCTGAGCCGCAACGGACCCTTTGCCCTTCACCCGACACATGATTTCACACACACACTCACACACACACCTTCCCACCACCTGATTATCCCAGCACTTGCACACACTCTTAAGCACCAGCACACAGTGGCCCCTGGCAGGGGCTGAGGGGCATGGAGGGAGGCTGAGAGAAGGTTTTGGTTCAGGTCAAGTTCGTTCAGGTCGGGGTTTGTATACCTGCTGGGCCTCAGGACTCCTCGGTAGGGGATGCGGGCCACGCGGGTCACTGGGCCCAGAGAGTGATAGAACCGAGTCCTGTTCAGAATAGGATAGGACAAGGGGGCACGGAACATTGTTAAGGCTGTGCGGGTGTTGCTTTTGTTTTGAAAGTACATGGGTTAGGGTTGGATGGAGGAGCGGTCGTCTGGCACACTGTTAAGAGAGAGTTACTGATGGATTTGTGGTTGCAGGATTGTTAAAAGGATTGGTAAGAGCGGTGTTTTGGAAAGGATGTTAAGATGATTTTCAGGCCTGTTGGTTTCTGGGCCAGGACTGTCTCGTTCAAGACTAGTAAGAGTTGCACCAGACACTTAATGGCACAGTGGGACTACGTGTTAGGGGACTGAAGCGCACACAGTAGTTAATAATTCCAGCTTGCCTGAGAAGCGTCTTTTCTATCTTTGCTAAAGGCAGGGCGTAGCAGAGGAGGGATGAGGCATGACGGCCTTGGCTTGCAAGGCTAAAAGCGATGCTGCTCGTGGCAAGTGTGTATGTCTGAAAGGCGGATCATTTGGCGGAGCTGGATTTCTGAGGCCAGAGCGTCACACACCATTCGATCACAACGAGGGGGGGGGTGGGGCTACTTTACCGCTGACTTTTTGAATGAGGATGTGATCAGAAAGCAGCGGCGGCGGGCACGCGTGGGGCTTACCTCTCGAAAGCTGGCCACGACATTTCTTCACTGAGCTCAGAGCCCTCGCTGCTGCCTGAGGACAAAAGAGCACGAAGATCCATGTCAAAGAAGATAAACAAAATTGAAATTGTGCACCATTCATTATGCATGTGTCTTACCAAGTGAAATACCACTAGACAGAGTGGAGCTCTCTGCTTGTCCTCTGGTGGGAGTGTGGCTCTCCAGGACACTGTCGTCCAGCAGATGGCGAGAACCGGCATTGGGGAACGTAGCACTTTTAAACTCTACGGTATTCATCTTATGGATAAAACTATGTAGACGGACAGATAGGTACAGCAGGGACAGAGAAACAGAGAGAGAAGGACAGAGAGATCAATGTTTTTGCTTTATGAGAATATTAATGTGTGAAGTTTGTATTCTATCTTGTGCATTATCCTCCATCAAAAGATCAAAGCATTGGGGAGTGAGGGATGAAAACATGTGTTTCCACAGATGTAGCTACACTGAGTGCCTGGCTGCGACTGACTTGTAGCCCAGGCTGTGGCACTTCCTGTGTCCCGAGGGCAGCAGGTTCCTGGGCGAGGGGGGCGTGGCCGGGATTTTGGTTCCCTCGGCTGTTACCGTGCCCTTACGGCCACAGAGAGGAGATGCCGATGCTTCCTGGCCTGCAGGAGAGAGGGGGGGGGAAATGGAGTTACAGACATGACAAGACGACAGCTCAAACCCACATGGCCTACAGTACACTGAGTGAATTCACTGAACTCACCGACAAGGTCCTCTTTGGAGGCATTAGCTCGTGGTGTGCTGGTGGCTGGCTCAATCTTCAGCGACAACCTGAGCAAAGAATATTACTCAACACATCAATTCATCTTCAGCACTGAGACACTCGCAAAGACAGGGACTTTTCTGGGTAACATAGACGAGCGTTTCTCCCAGCAACAACAAGCAACAAAAGGAGAAACAGTATCAAAAAGCTCTTCTGAATTTTCCTGGCAGTGAGATGCTCCTGTGACTAAAGCAGCGATGATGAGGCAACGTCTTGAGAATTGATACCCATTAGAGTGGCCAAACGCTGCTCTTCATATCTCTGCTTTTTACATCAATTCTCGAATATTATGTAGTACAGTGACATAACTTCTAAACAAAAAAAGTTTTGTCTTACTTGTAGTTGTCATCCTCGACGAACTTCTGCAGCTCCTCAATATACCTGACTGAGTTGAGATACTTCTGGACGTGAGGCAACACTGGTATATCTGAGAAGAGGGAGACAGGAAGAGGCATGAAGGCTAATTTATACACTGTAAGAAAAACGCTGCATGACTAATTTTGTGTCATTTCTAACGTCTTGGAAAAAACATAAAGCACTCATGAAAACTGAAATAAGGCCCGACATGTCATGATTTGTCGCGCAGCACTAATTGGTTGACTGGGCTCAGAGCAGTCTTGAAGAAACGCGCTAATCTGTAGTTGAGTCCACGCTGGCATCCTTGTGTCCACATTGGTATATTTAAGTGTGTGTATCTGAGCTCACCATAGTTACAGGATCTCTGCAGGTCTGATATGATCCTGAGGATGTTGTTCATCAGGTTGGATCTCTGCTCATTCTCCAGTATGCTGCCCGTGGAGGGGTAGGCCGAGTCTATGTATGTCAGATCAGACAGGTACATACCTACAGGAAAAGGAGCAGAGACAGACACAGTAGGATTTATTAAACCGGCAGAGACGCTCGCCCCCCCCGCTCCCACGCTGCCATGTGATCCCTCGGTGAATCGAGGGGCCCGAGAGTGAGCCAACAGAGGACAGAGCCCTGCTGTCGGAGGTGTTATTTCAAACACCACTGGGAATTATGAGGCCATTCCAGACCACATACAGAGAGCTCGGATCATTAGAAAGTAAACATGCACACACAAACAAGTATGGACCATCATGTTGTAATTGGCCAGATGTGCTTGGATGCGCGATGATGTGCAAGTGTCATGCAGCTGCAGGTCTCTTTGTGTGAACAATCAGGGCTAATTCCAGTCTGCTTATTTAATGCTACATGGGCCAAAAAAAGAGCAAACTTTCCTGTTTGCATACAAGTTCCTCCTGCTGACTACGATTACTTCATTTGTCCAGATCCGCTCTCCACACAGACCAAAATTACTGCTGAGTTATGTTGACTGAATCTGGTCCTGATGGCCTATCATCTCATCTTCAGTTTTGCCAACTCTGCCACCTCCCCCCCCATTTTCCATCTTCTTCCTGTCTCTCATTGTCGGGCTTGGAGCAGAACTGAGATTCTTGGTGTCTCATTACATAAATATTAACATTTGGAGACAAACCCAGAAGCGGCTTCCCATCGCTCGGGAAAGTGAGATGAACAGGCTTCGAGAGCGCGCTGTCGGTGTGCCTTTCCTTCCATGCTCGCCTTGCTCAATGCATCGGTCACGTGCCAGAGGCGGGAGCGAGCGCAGCTGTGGGAGAAGTTGTCGCACACTAGACGCAAACATGATATCCCCTCCACACCCCACCCCACCCCTGAAACCCGTGTTATACTCACAAAAGCATGGACGTACGTACACACATTCACACATTAACAACAGCGTGCGGTCAGACTGGATAAATACACACGCGCAAATAAACACTGTGACAACAAACACAGGACACAGCCCCTGCAGATAAGGGCCAAAAACCCTCTTCGGGATGCCATGCACAACACTGTCTGATTAGAACCAGAGAGAGAGAGACAGGCCAAGAGCAAAAAAAAGGAGCAGTCTACAAGGTTATGGAGACAGCTGTGAGGGGGAGAGTGAGAAATAGGGAGCGAAAGAGGAAGACGAAGGGATACTGGAGGCTTAACCGCTATAGCTTCACATCTCGGTGCATGTCAGCGGATAACAGCGGTTAGTCATGCAAGCCTCCACTCTGCCTGGGACACACACACGGAGATGCATGTGCAGGGAAACCGGCAGATAAGGGCATGAAGACTTTGAAATTACATGTGAAGGCCTGCACATGCATGAAAAAACTACAAAAGTTTGATGATCATTTTGATTTTTAAGGACAAATAAAAACATTCCTTTATTTCTGAGGTCTTGAGAAGTTCTCAACTCTGCATGAGCTTTTGATGAAGTGAAGTAAGGCAAGAAGCTGAGCCTACACGTGGAGCTGAGATTTTTTTTTTCGACCAATAGCACCACAAATCAGTTTTATCTGCTTCTGCTCTCTCTGCCCTGCTCTCACATCCCGAGCTGAATCTCTGCAGGAAGCTGCTCGGAGACTTGAACGGCATTACAATCAGCCCTTCCCATTACCGAGGGAGAGAGCAAACGAGAGAGTGAGAGAGAGGGGGGTTGGGGGCCTTGATCAAAGTACGAAGGAACTGAGGGTCAAAGCGGCTTGTACCCGCGCTCCAGACTCAACACAAACACTCCTGAATTCAAACAGGTCATGTTTCCTCTCGCTCGCTTTTTTCTTTTCTTCTTTATTGGAACCATGAAGGCCATTGTTGCGGATGGGAAACTTAATGAGGAGGTTCTGTTATTCTCTCTTTTTCTGTCTTTTCCATCATACTGACATCAGAGGTGGGCTGGGCCATTTCCTTCTCTTGAAAAAAAGAGAAGGAAAAAAAAAAAGCAATATCCAACTCCCACACCCTCATCCCCCTTCTCCTCCCCTCTCTTCCTCCTTCCCTCCCTCTTCTCGTCTCCCCATCCTTTGTGAAAAACTCAAGGCAGAAGTCGTCAGAGCTCAGTCCGTTGAAGTGGCCGGCTTTTGAACCATGTCCCTGCCTCAACCCCAGGCCAGCTGAGCCCGCGCAGAGGAGCACATCTTTGGGCAGGAGGCCTTGACAGCAGGCCCCAGAGTCTGGGACTCCTAGGACCAGCAGGCTGCTCTCCAGCTGCGGGACGGGGGGAGTCAGTGGGACGGAGCACCCTTGGGAGGAGGCAGCAGACTGGGACAAAGACAGGGAGATGAGTCCTGAGCACTGCAGCTCAGTGAAGACACAACACAACACACACGTGACGCTATAACTGCAGGAGACACACTCACACCACTGGTAGCAACAAGGTAAACAGCTGCATGCAAGTTTGTTTTGCATCCCAAGTTGGTTCTTATGTGTGTGTAAGAGTGTGTGTTTGTGTGTGTTGGCGTGTTGGAGCAGCTGTGGAAGCTCTGGCTGGAGAGGTTAGGATGTTTCGTGACTGGAGGCTCTGGCTGCAGACACAAACGTTTAGCAACGCTTCTCTGGCTTTCCTCAAGAGACTGAAGACAGGGATCCGCTGTGTACAGGATGCTGGGAGAATTGTATCTTGTGTATAGATGGTGCAGATGTGTACGATGTGACGACTGTGAGAGCGTGTGAGGTATGTAATATGATTACGCGGAGTGCCGTGCAAGTCAGTTTTGGCTCCACCATATAACTGACATGAGTTATGTGATAATCAAATCTAATAATCCGATGTGGAAAAACAAAAGCACTTACAATGAAAAAAGAAGCTGCTCTCAGTGGTCTTTCATTGAGCTCCTCTAGATGTGAGAGGGAGACACATCCCAACTTTACTCTTCAAACTTATCGACTTTATTTTTACTTTCGTTTTACATTTACACTGAGACCTGCAGCTGGAACATAATGGTCGTTTCACTGAGCAAATAGAGCAAAGACATTATGTTTTTTTTGTTTTTTTTTCTGAACAGAAATCTGGCATGTTGCCATAGCTCTGCTGTTTCTGAGGAGAGTGGATGAAAGAGAAAGAGAGGTAACGAAAGACAAAAAGACAGAGAAGAAGAAGAAGAAGAAAGAAAAGTAGGGCAGCGGCAAAGCTGAGCAAAGCATTCCAGCAAAACACTTGAGGGAGAGTGATATGATCAGATTGAGAGATTTGAGATCCGGAGCCAGCCTTGTTTATTTTGCTTGGCTTTGGGTTTCCTAATACAGCACCATGCGCGTCTCGCCGCGACAAGCGCTGAGGAATGGAGCCGAATTAACCTGGAGGAATAAGGGTTAAATCAATAATATCAAACCTAACGAGGTGGTGACATGTCTCTTAGCGAATGTCACATATGGAAATCACTAGCTCGTACATGAGACGCACGTGTGCGCGCGCAGGAAATGTAACTATCAATACGGACCGGGCCATTTCTGATAGAAGCCCCATTCACGGGTTCCTGTTTGAACGAAAACAAAACTGAAGATACTATGACATTCAACTCCCACCACATCCTCCTGCTGCAAATGAACCCCTATCAACATCAGACACTCGGCCCCCACAAGTCACAACCTTGCCATAATAGTGAAAGCTTTGAACACTAATAATATAATTCCGCCGCTCTTTCATATCACCCCGCACAATTATGTTCGAATGTTTTCACTTACGCTCTGGTCTGTCGGTGGGATCTGTGGAAAATATTCTATCCGCTACAAAGCCACATCTGTGGCTGGTGTAAGCGACCAGGGGAGAGAGGACAAGGCTGTGTGCTGAGTGTATGCACACACAAACACACACATACACACACACACACACACAGCTTCAAAAAGGCAAAGCCTGAGGTAAAAGGCAAGATGAGGGTACAGCGAAAGGCTAAGAAAACATTTCGTGAGACTGAGCTTCTTCTTTTCTTTCTTTTTTTTTTTCACAGCGCGATAAATCATAATTTAAATACCCCAATAACTCATCCTGGAGAAGCAGCGAGAGAGCTAAAAAAGAGAGAAAGAGAAAAGAAAAGGCAGGAGCGGCTTTCTGAGAAATATCCAGAACATTCCGTGCTGGAGCTGCGGCGCTTGGCCCTCGGCTTCACCTGAAATGTGCGCCTGTTGGGACGTGGCCTGGGAGGAAGCTTTAAATGGGTCGTTACAATCCATCCATACGTAAACTAGCCATTCTCTTTAACCCTCACCTCTCCGTAAACCAAAGCCGAGGAGTGTTTGATGTCTTTCCCACTAAAGGGCTTTAACTCTCCCGGGACGAGCCGGCGCTGTAAATAGCAGCGGGGCCGTGTTGGACTGGCAGCAGACTGTCAGAAGACTTTAACTGCTGCCCTCCTCCAGCCAGGCTGTCACAGGCTGTGTTGTAACCCAGCAGGAGACTGATAGCTCACTCAGCCAGCACCGGCACACTGTGGTCTGGGGCGGCGGGCACAGCGCCAACCATATCTTGCTGCTCTGACTGGAGGGGGTGTGTGTGTGTGTGTGTGCGTGTGTGTGTCGATGCTTCACAAACGTGGATCTCTAGGGACCCTCCGGCTCTGATCTTATCGGCACCGCAGAGCCGAACACAGAAAAAGACAGAGATACACACGCAGGCAGAGAAAACACCGTGTAAAGGCAACCGGCATGTCCAAAAACAACTCTTGCGCCACTGACCGCATGCGGTTAAACCCCCACCGCCGCTACGGCGGGGAACTCGCGTACGATCTCTGTGACACATTATATCGCTTAAAACTCAAACTTTTATTTTGAGAAAACAAAATAAAAAAAACCTCGGGGAGGACCAAAGAGAGGGGGCTGGGACAAGATGGGAAGAAAAGTCTTATTTATAGCTGCACTGTGAGGCCCACTAATGAGCACTTGGACACAGTTGAATGGACAGGTCAGCATGAGGAGGGGCAGGGCAGCCAGGAGGAACAGACAAAAGAAACAGAGGAGCATAACTATGGACTGTAAGTGTATAGTAAGTATACTCATGTGAAACGTCCATGTAAAGCAGTGTGCTGTCCCTTTAGACCGCCGCTCTCTTATTATTAGAGATGCAGAGCTCTGCCAGCACACAGGAGACGGGAGAGCTGAGGGTTTCCTCAAGTTTCGGGTGGGTTTTCTAATAATTATGAAGGACCGCAGTGCCAGACAGCTCTGCAGAGTGCTCTAGTAACCATCCAAACAAGATATGCTCTCACACACACACACACACGGCACTGTCACGATCACCTGTGCTTCTACTTTTGAATTCTGTGCTCATTCTGTGTTTTGTTTGCCGGCTTCACACAGCCCACAGCTGAGTAACTATTTTACATTTGGCGCGTGTTGTCCTGACAAAGTTAGTGTTGTGTGCTGATGGTCATTAGTGTCGTGCCTGAGCAGAAGACAGAAACGCTCCTCTGTGCGCTCTGAACTATGTGGCGACGAGCGAGAGAGGAAATGACCGGAGAGCTCATTAGGGAGGTGAAGGTTTAGACGTGGAAAAATTGGCTTTGCCTCTGATTAGCAGCGTAATGAACGTTGATAGTTATCTTCACATGTCAGTTTTGTGATATTAGGTAACTCTGTGCTTATTACACAACACACGATTCTGTTTTGCCAAATAACCCCAGGATCATCTGTGTTTTGACAGAGTGTTGTTGGTTTCAAAGCTCCTGGTCACAGTGCACCTCACGGCGGTGATTCACCAATTCTGATGTGTCAGTCTCCAGCCTGATGGATTGCAGCGCTACATGCAGGGGAGGGAGATTTGGACCACTCTTATTTATATTTTCATAGCCAATGTATTTCCCAGCCTTCGAAAATCCCGGCGTCCAACCTCCCATCTGGCCCTCAGACTTTCCCACAACACGTCCAAATTTTGCCCTGAAACACACAACACATCCATCACCGGTCAGAAGAGAGAGAGAGCGGAGAGAGGGGGAGAGAAGGGAGAGAGGAGAGAGGGATGAGCGGAGGGGAAGAGAGGGCATCGCGCTTGGCCCCGCGACAGTAAACAGCCGCGCGGCTTTACACGGCGGCGTGGAGCTCGGCCAGCTCGGCCGCGGGTAAACAGCCGGAGAGCGTGTCTTTTCCAGCCTTTCATCTGTAGGTGACATCAGAAGCCACCCTGTTTGTCGCTGGGGCTGGGACATGTGATTACTTACACGCTCGGTCTCTCAAAGACACAAATCGACGCGCTCTCACATGCAAACAATTAGCGGCAGATCTTAGCCGGCAAATGGAGAACTGAGACTGGGAAATGTCGAACCTGTTTAGACTGAAGGACAGATAGAGTGAAGATCAAGACAAGCACGAAAGGAGGGAAATTTGTATCAACGACAAAGCAGCAGAGCAGCATTTTCTCTGCATTTATGATGGAAGAAAAGACGAACACATTATATCTGCAGTTGGGACCGGAGCCTTCCTGCAGGATTTACGAACTGGGCGACGGAGTTGCTCTATAATGAGCGGTCTGAATTCGAAGACGTGAGCCTGTGGTCGGAATACGACCGGCTCAATAAAAACCGCCGAAGTGGTCCCGCCCGCTGTTTCCTAGCGCCCGACCCCTCCACCTCTATGATGCATATTACTGAAGAGGGAGCCCCAAAACCCCCACGGCCCCCATCTGTTTTTGCTTCTTCTGTAGTGAAACTCTAAACATGTGGGCTGATGTTCAGGTCAGAGGTCTGCGTGTGGGGGTCTC